>VSMD01015339.1:12885-30315 GCA_008750895.1 Mirza zaza | reverse complement strand
TTTTTTTTTTTTTTTTTGGAGACAGAGTCTCACTCTGTTGCCCCAGCTAGAGTGCCGTGGTGTCAGCCTAGCTCACAGCAACCTCAAACTCCTGGGCTCAAGCAATCCTCCGGCCTCAGCCTCCCAAGTAGCAGGGACTACAGGCATGTTCCACCATGCCTGGCTAATTTTTTCTAAATGTTTTTTGTTAGCCAATTAATATTTTTCTATTTTTAGTAGAGACGGGGTCTCGCTCTTGCTCAGGCTGGTTTTGAACTCCTGAACTTGAGCGATCCTCCCGCCTCTGCCTCCCCAAGTGCTAGGATTACAGGCGTGAGCCAGGGTGCCTGGCCTCAATTTTTTTTTTTTTTTTTTTTTTTTTGAGACAGAGTCTTGCTCTTTTGCCTGGGCTAGAGTGCCATACTGTCAGCCTAGCCCACAGCAACTTCAAACACCTGGGCTTAAACACTTCGGTACGAGAGTCGACTATAGTCGATAACCACAGAGGAACGCTCACAGTGACTTTAGCCGACAGCTGTGATATGACCTACTGTGGATTTTAGTCAACAGCCAAAAGCTTTTACTTTTACAGCTTTCATTAGAATTAATTCTAATTTTTCATTTATCAAAATAAAATTGTGAACATTTAAAAATAACGTAATAAAAACATATATGTGTATGTTACCTATTCTAATTTACATTACAAGTAAAGCTGCCTGTAAAGTAAAACAAGCTTTTAGTGCTTTAAAGCTTTTCTCTCATCACACAAGAGCAAAATGGACTATGAGTGCCAGCTGTGGGTAAGGTTTCATGGCCGGTGAGCACCATACTAAAGTGGTTTTAAGCGATCCTTCTGCCTCAGCCTCCCTAGTAGCTGGGGCTACAGGCAAACACCACAAAGCTCTGCTAATTTTTCTATTTTTAGTTGAGACAGGTCTCCTTCTTGCTCAATCTGGTCTCTAAATCCTGAGCTCTGGTCTCTATCCTCCAAATCCTGGTCTCTATCCTCCTGCCTTGGCCTCCCAGAGTGCTAGGATTACAGGCGTGAGGCACCACTTCCGGCCATTATTCAAATTTCTGACGTCCCTGCTAGGTGGTATGTTGACATTATATCCCTAGTGCATGGCTCAGAGAAGTGCAATAAATACTTGTTGATCTGGGTGTAGTGGCCCACACTTGTAATCCCAGCAACTCAGGAGGCTGAGGTGGGAAGATCCCTTGAGCCTAGGAGTTCGAGGCTGCAGTGAGCTATGCTAGTGCCACTGCATTCCAGTCTAGTCAACAAAGGAAGAACTTATCTCTTAAAACAAAGCAAAACAAAAAACGTGTTGATAATAAAAATAACAACGAAAATATCTCAGTAAGAGATATAAGACTCAACTATAGCAGTGGCCCACAAAATGGAGAGGTAAGAGTGCTCAGATCTTGAACAAGAGAAAATAAATGGGTGAGAGAGAGAGAAGAAACAAAGATAACCAAATGTTCTATTTTGGGTGACCATGTAGATGGTAAACCATTGAAGCAAATATGTAATGCAAGAGAAGGTACAGGTTTGGGAAAGAAGAGAACAAATGTTTATGTCCATTAGAGATACAGTGTTTCTGCCAATGACATTAGTTAGAAATGTTACAAATCAGTAGCTTATAAGGTAAGTCTTTCTGCTAGAGATATTGCTACTAAGTGTTTTAGATGTTAGTAAACAATCAGTAACTGGCCACATTTGATCTACCATATGAGTGAGATGACTCAAGTAAAGGAAAATAATGCATTACAATAAGGTTTTTAATAACAAAATATTTTAGAAACACCTTTAATGCCTATTAATACATGATTAGTTAAATGTCTAATCTTGTTTGCAATGGCTCTGTCAAATACAAAATCAGCCTTTTTAAACTGATAATTTAAGTCAAGATTGCAATAGAAAAGGTTGACTGAATTAAAGTTCACAATACTTTTTAAACTATCTATTCTCTTATGCCTGCATTCATGGTAGACACAATAAACATAACTTTAACTGAGTGATCTAAAAATAATGAAAGATATTTGGCAGTTGTTCTAAAAGTCTGTAAAGCAACAGTTTGAGTGTTAATCACACTCCATAACATTTTCAAAATAAATTCTAAATCAACCAATACTTTTACTACCTTAAGTTCATAAAATGTAACAATAAGAACTAATGTTTGTATGTCACTTTGGAATTTCCAAATCATTTTCATTTAATCCTAATAACCCTATAAGTTATATAGAGTAGGTAGAAATCATTGGCCATAAGATGATATGAAAGCTGTATTATTTTTATGCTTTCAAGGCAAAGTTTCAAGATTAAGGCTGCAGACAGTTTTATTCTTTCAAAAGAAGTTTAGTTCCTCTGGTTTTTTTGGCTGCAAGGGAATTAATGAATTTGTTCCACTCTTAATTTTTAAATCTATTAACTTCCAAAAAAGACATGCAACTAGCCAAAATGAGGCATAGTGGAAATCTTTGCAAAACCACATTTCATATAATTTCCCTATGTTTCCATCACATCCTATAATGGAAAAACTGTATGTTCTAGTTTCTGGGACAAATTCTAAAAATGAGCTAAGGCATCACTGCATAAGACATACTTCAGGTAGGTCCAGAAACTCTTGTTGAAACTTAAAGCAACATTTTACCAAAGTAAAAGGACATAATACTGAAGTAAATCATCTGCACAGATCACTATAACAAGTGTCACAGGTGTCTCCCAGCCCCTTGGCTATTTCTTACCTCTAAAGGCACAATGACCGATGGTTTCTTTTTCAGCTCCTCACATTTCCTCTTCTTACAGATCTGATGGCTGTTCTTTCTGTTCTTGCAGTAAGTACATTCACCACAGTTGGTTTTCTGCTGGCAGGGTTCACAGACCCCACATCGCTTTCGTTTCTTCTTTTCCAAAGTAGGTAGCAAAGTTGTGTAGGAAGCAGAGGAGGTACTAGAGAGTGACACTGGCATTGATACCACGGTGGTGCTGACAACATCAACCACGCTGGTCGTGCTGACCTGGGAGCTCTGTCTTTCTGATTTGCTGGGACTAGCCTGGGAGAGTTGGGCAACATCCAGCGAAGTGTGGTAGAGCCCTTTCTCAGGGGCCAATGTGAACCCCTGAGTGTTAGGTGGCAGAAAGCTTATATGAACCTGCTTCTCATTTTCTACATTGCTTATAGCCATTACTGGAGGTACCAAACTTATCTCTGAGTTTGATGGTGATGATTGAGGAGTATGTCCTGAGCCCAAAGGCAAAATATGCATAGCACCCTGGACCTCAAGCCCACATGAGACAGTGCTCTGGGGCTCAGGCCATTTGGGAGCATTACAGGTAGCAGTTGTGATCAGAGGAGCAGGAAGGAAGATAGGCAGGTCTGGGACAGCACCTCCACCCATACTGAGGGTTTCTTGTTGGTTTAAGATAGTACCAAAGACCTCTCCTTGGACTGGAATAGCACCAGGAATCTCTGATGGGTCTGGGGTCTCACCCAGGGCCTCACCAGGAACTGGGTTAGCACCAGGAAATTCCCATTGATGTGGGATAGCACCAAAGGCTTGTCCGAGGACAGAGGTGGTATCAGGAACTTCCTGTTGATCTGCAGTAGCTTTGAAGGCCTCTTGATGATCTGGTTTAGCACCAAGGATTTCTTGTTCTGAGCCTGTCAAGAAGAATTTTATTACAGAGGTAGGATATGTGGACCCACCAATAGACAAGCAGTTTCTAAGGTTTGATTCAGGTATAACCTTATTAAAACTGGAGGTGGGACAGCAATCATACTCACTTTTGATAGGGTCCGGGTAAGAATCAGACAACTTAAGAGATTCTACTCGTGAACCCAAGTCTTCTAACTGAATGCCGGGGTTTCTTTGAGAGGTAACTTTGGGATCTGCTCTTTGGGGTAAAGGAGCACACATAGTGTCCTGAGCAAACATTCTAGGGGAACCACTGGTATCATTCCATGTCTCTTCAGAGAATAGTCCTTCACAACATGTCCCTTCCAGGGGCCTGGAAAGGATCTCTGCTGCAGGGCCGCTGCGAGTGGGGATATTGATTTTGGAATCCTCAACCCTTTGGGACCAAGACTGGCTGGTCTCTTGACTCTCACCTTTAACTAAAGATGTATTTTGTACACAGATTAGATTATCTATAGTAGGAGAGATTAGGGTATCTTGCATTGGGACTGAATCATTTTCCGAGGGCTTTACTCCCATGTCAGTGAGTACCTTATAATCACAATCACGTTGCTTTTCTAAACCCTTAGAAGGTGGAACTTTCTTGGGTTTGGCTATGACCACTGGGGGTTGGGAGAGTCGCCTGCTAAGAGAGGTGCTTCGGAGAGCCATTGTAAACCCATTGCAAGTTAAGGACTCTGGGTTCTGAAAAAGAACCTCAGTCCTATCCAAATTCATGCGTGCTGCTCCAGCTCTTGTTAGGAGGCTTCTGACTGGAATAGGTGGCTTAGGATCTATTTTCTTCTTAACATCTCTTTCTTGAATTACTTGCTTTAATTTTCCTGGGCTTAAAGTCTTGACCGATGCCACATGTTTGTTGGCGGGCTTGGACGTCTTCTTCAGCTGGCTGTTTTTCTTTTTGTTTACATCTTCCTTCCTGACTAATCTGGAAGGCCTTGCATGGCGAGATCGAGACATAGCTACAGAGTGGGGAAAAATGAAAGGGCACAGGAAACAGAGTCATTGGTCCTTTGGAAAGTCTTACTTCTGAGGAGAATCTGGATATAATGCTGTTGAACGCAGTCACACAAGGTTTTTGTCTGAAATAACAATAAAAAACACTCTGGTGAGACTTTTTCCTATGCATTCTTCTATTTGAAATAGAAAACTTACTATTAATTATTAATTAAAATTAGGGAACTGGGAATGTTTACTGCAACAAAAATATGTAATAAACCCCCCCCCCCCAAAATACTAACTCATCCTTTAAACCTTGGAGTCACTATATATAGCTCTTTTAATTACTATGACAAAAGATTAAGTTGACAAAATTCTTCAAATAAGATAAGAATGGGGATTTCTCTACATAAGAAACTGCATCTGGCCGGGCGCGGTGGCTCACGCCTGTAATCCTAGCTCTCTGGGAGGCCGAGGCCGGCGGATCGTTTGAGCTCAGGAGTTCGAGACCAGCCTGAGCAAGAGCGAGACCCCATCTCTACTATAAACAGAAAGAAATTAATTGGCCAACTAATATATATAGAAAAAAAAATTAGCCAGGCATGGTGGCGCATGCCTGTAGTCCCAGTTGCTTGGGAGGCTGAGGCAGCAGGATTGCTTGAGCCCAGGAGTTTGAGGTTGCTGTGAGCTAGGCTGACGCCATGGCACTCACTGTAGCCTGGGCAATAAAGTGAGACTCTGTCTNGACTCTGTCTCAAAAAAAAAAAAAAAAAAAAGAAACTGCATCTGCTGTAGTTATATGTATTTTATTTTATTTTTTTGAGACAGAGTCTCACCCTGTTGCCCTGGCTAGAATGCAGTGGCGTCAGCCTAGCTCACAGCAACCTCAAACTCCTGGGGTCAGGCAATCCTACTGCCGCAGCCTCCCAAGTAGCTGGGACTACAGGCATGTGCCACCATGCCCGGCTAATTTTTTTTTTCTATATATTTTTAGTCGGCCAATTAATTTCTTTCTTTCTTTTTTTTTTGAGACAGAGTCTCGCTTTGTTGCCCAGGCTAGAGTGAGTGGCGTGGCGTCAGCCTAGCTCACAGCAACCTCAAACTCCTGGGCTCAAGCAATCCTGCTGCCTCAGCCTCCCAAGTAGCTGGGACTACAGGCATGCGCCACCATGCCTGGCTAATTTTTTCTATATATATTAGTTGACCAATTAATTTCTTTCTATTTATAGTAAAGATGGGGTCTTGCTCTTGCTCAGGCTGGTTTCAAACTCCTGACCTCAAGCAATCCACCAGCCTTGGCCTCCCAGAGAGCTAGGATTACAGGCATGAGCCACAAAGCCTGGCCCAATTAATTTCTTTCTATTTGTTTAGTAGAGACAGGGTCTCGCTCTTGCTTAGGCTGGTCTCGAACTCCTGACCTTGAGCAATCCTCCCACCTGGGCTTCCCAGAGTGCTAGGATTACAGGAGTGAGCCACCATGCCCGGCCAGTTATTTGTATTTTAAAGCCTAAATCCCACTCTTCACCAATTTGAACACTTTAAAAATTAATCTTGGCCAGGCTCAGTGGCTCATGCCTATAATCCTAGCACTCCGGGAGGCTGAGGTGGGAGGATTGCTTGAGCTCAGAAGTTTGAGAAAAGTCTGAGCAAGATTGAGGCCCCATCTCTACTACAAATAGAAACAAAAAATTAGCTGGACGACTACAAATAGAAAAAATTAGCTGGGCATGGTGGGTTTCCCTGTATCCCCACCTACTAGGGAGGCTGAGGCGGGAGGATCCCCTAAGCCCAGGGCTTTGAGGGTTGCTGTGAGCTAGGAAGACACCATGGCACTCTAGCCCGGGGAACAGAGCAAGACTTTGTCTCAAAAAAAAATCCATCTCTTTGTTGTCTCTTTCCTGAGCACATCCCCACATAGGCAGAAGTATCATCTGTTTGAGAGTAAAGCTAGTAAAGCCAGAGAAAGAGGCTACTATAATCCAAGAAACTCTTACTCCCTGGAGATCCAACAATATTAATACCACATTCTGATTAACAGTCCACAAATTTTGAACTTTTCACATGCACAAAAATAGCGTAAAATCTCAAGAGTTAGTATTGACAACTAGATTACAAATAAGACTCACAGGTCCAATAAATATCTGTTGAGGACTGACTCTGTGTAAGGAAGGCATTGTGGTGGGCACTGCCCACACCCAGAAATGTTTTCTCTTTCACTTGACCTAATCCAAAGGCTGTTGGTTCTAAAATCCCTTCCACCAATGATCCCAACAGTCTTATTATGTATGGCTATCCAAGGAAATTGGAAATAAGAAGAAAATGAGATAATTAGAACAATAAAGCATACGAGGCAAACAACTATTATTGGAAAGATAAACAAGAAAAGAGGAGAAAATGAAGGAGGGTTGACCTAGAGCTATCACCAATTGCATTTGGATCGCCTCATAGGTATGCTACCTAACCCAAAATAAGACCAAGTAATAAGCAAAAATGAAGCTCACCACTATACTAATATATCAATAGTCTCTCTAAAGACAAGGCAACAGAATAGCTGAAACTAGTTGACAGGTTGTTGAATCTGTGAGAAAGCATGGTGTAGGAGTATGGTTATCAACAACTAGTCTGTGACTGTGATCAGCAGTCATGACAAACAGAAAAATATGGGATGATGGGGTTTTTCAAAAAGCTGTATTTATTCATTTTAAATAATAATCCTTTATTCTGATATTATGCTTTACTGTTTCCTGCCATTAAAATGCCCTTTCTTTAAAAAGTAATAAAACATTTTTCTTTTGTGAAAAGGTAGGGGTAGGTTTATTTTTTTAATGTGATTACTTGGCAAAGTAAAATGTTGACAGCCTTCTATCATCTTCAAATTTTCTTTTGTTTTTTTGTTTTATTGAACTGATCCAGGCAATCCTGGGGACCCCCTGGTTGATTTAGAGGCTAGAAATAATCTCATATCAGAAAACCCTGAATTTGAATCTGTGATCACCCGCCATGTGTCCTTCAGCAAACTTTTCAACTTAGTCCACATTCTTCATCTGAAATGAGGTTGTCTTGAAGTTTCATTGGGCTCCTACAAAGAAAACCTAGTTTTCTTGTTCCATCCTTGTGGTATGAGGTCGATTGTGGGGGGAGGTGGTGGCAGGGTAAGAAGATGGACATTGGAAGTTGGCAGAGCTGGGTTCAGTTTTCAGTTCAGAAACATTACTGGCCATGTGATTCTGACAAATTCCTTGTTCTCTTTATACCTCAGTTTCCTTATGTGTAATAGAAGAGGAAGGATAGTATAGTATTGACCTCATTAGGTTATCATGAAAATAAAATGAGATGATATGTGTAAAGACTTAGCACAGGGCTGGCACATAATAGGTGTTGAGCTTGAAAAAAAGGCTGTTTACAACTCTAAGATACAAAAAATAATAAGAGAAAATAAAATAAGTCGTAGTTATCATTATTATGGAACCAGTATAACACACAGTTTGCCAAATCCTGCAGAAAAAGACCATATTCTTTCATTTCTGATCCCACCTTACACACTATAGGTCACACACACAAGAGATCCTAAAGCACAAGAGTCAATGCATTGTGCCTTTAAGAATTTTTAAATAGACAATAGTGGCCAGGCATGGTGGCTCACGCCTATAATCCTAGCACTCTGGGAGGCCTAGGCGATTGCTCAAAGTCAGGAGTTCGAAACCAGCCTGAGCAAGAGTGAGACACCATCTCTACTATAAATAGAAAGAAATTAATTGGCCAACTAATATATATAGGAAAAAATTAGCCGAGCATGGTGGTGCATGCCTGTAGTCCCAGCTACTTGGGAGGCTGAGGCAGAAGGATTGCTTGAGCCCAGGAGTTTGAGGTTGCTGTGAGCTAGGCTGACTCCACGGCACTCACTCTAGCCTGGGCAACAAAGTGAGACCCTGTCTCAAAAAAATAAATAAATAATTAGACAACAGTATAACACTAACTAAACAAAAAAATAACAATTTGATAAATCTAAACTAAATACAAACTAGGTCAGAGAATACTTCACTTGAATTCTTGGCACCTAAGCTTACTGCTTTCCCTTTTTCCTAAAAAAAAAGAAAGAAAGAAAAAAAATTGGCTTACAGTAACTCACTCTTTGGCTATGAAAAAAAAAAAAAAAAACTGTAGGATATTTTGTCCAAAGACTGCTGCTTTTTGTACAAACATTTTTAGAAAACAAAAGACATTCCAATTTCCATCTGCAGAAAGTCAACAATACTTTTATAAGGATGCTTTTTTATTATAAAAAAGAATCCATTTCAATCTCTAGAAATTCAACAATATCAGTAAAAGCATGCTTTGTCTCTTGTATCAAGATTACACTTCTAAAAATTTATTAGGAACATGTATTCTAGGTATTGTAATCAGCCACAAAAATTAAAATTCATATCTGTAGGCAAGTAATCTGGCTATGCCAGAGGGTGTCATGGGATCTGCTTTTGAAAGTAGTTTATAACCTGATCTCTATCTCTTCTATATTCTTTTATATTTTTAAATTGAAATGCTTTAGAAATCCCGACTTGTAATTAAGATAATGTTTATAATTCACACCTTATCTCCTAAAAAAAGAAGTCTGTCAAGAAAATAAAAAAGGTATGAACAACATGGATTGGGAAGATGTGGCCTTTTTAATTGGTAACAGCCTTTTTATGAGATTGTGAAAGAGGCCAATGACCCCTGAAAAACCCAACTGCAGGGGAGAAAACCTCTGGGTATCATCCAGCTAAAGAATCAGAGACAACCAGAAACAAAATGAGGGCTCCTGCAAAACCCTAATTTTGTCACCATTGGCTCCACTAATGAAATGTAACCTTCTTTTGTGGTAAACTAAGCTGTCCCTAGGGCTGAACTCTTGGAGTAGGGACAGCAAGCTTATCTTTTTTTTTTTTTCAGCAAGCTTATTTTGAAATTTGTGGGGGGTGGGGAGGAGAAGCAATTTAGTCCATTTTATTAAACAAGTCCACATTTAAATATGGAATTATTCCCAAAGATCTTCTGAATTTAATTTCCCTTTTTAGTATATAAATTAAATGCTTATAAATTAAATAAATGTTTATTTATTAAGTGCTCCACTTCCACTTTTAATGTTTTTGTTGATCACAGAGTACTCAACTCACATAAAAAGGAACATTTTCAAATGAATACTCAGATACTACCACTCAGATGAACTAAACTATTTCCAAGAGTCAAATCTCCCTTCCCTGATTCCACTTCCACTTTTCATTTCTTTTTTTCAAATTTATTTTTATTTATTTTTTATTTTTGGAGACAGAGTCTCACTTTGTTGTCCAGGTTAGCGATCCTCCCGCCTTGGCCTCCCACATTGCTAGGATTACAGGCATGAGCCACCGCGCCCTGCTGAATATGGTTTCTTTAAATGCTCCAAGTTTGAATTAATTCAATTCCAAACTGATGTTTTAATATTTCTCAAAATCAGTTTTATTCTAACCCAGAATGTCTTCAAGCTACATGGTATCATGGTCTAAGCAGAAAATAAAACTGGTGACTCTCTTATTGTAGTGAGCCCAAGACAGGGAACCATGTGCAATCGACACCATCCTGAGTTCTTACTGTCCTGGAAAGGAAAAGCAAAAAACAAAACAAAGCAAAACAAAACACCCAAAAACCAATACTGGGATGCAAAACGTTATTCAGTTAACAGATCTTTTCACCAGAGGGTAAGACCCCCTAACTTGCAATAGAACTTTTTCCCTAAAATGTCTAGAGGTCTAGAGTGCATGAGATCCAAAACTATGGGCCAGGAGATAAGAGGCCAACTCATCACTTGAGACATAAAAAGACATGATGCTAGCCCAAAGTAGAGAATAAAAAGTTAAGGACAGAGTAGAGAAGTGGCAACTGCAGGTCCCAGAGTGAACATGGATAACCATGGCCTATGTAAGGGGTCTGCTAATGGATCCTCCTGGATCCATGAGGGTGGCCTTTTGGCTGTATCCAAATTTTACAGAACAAATCCTTTTTATAGAGGGATTTGTTCTGTGACATTTGGATTTGGTCAAGGGGCAGCACTTGGGGATTCAGAGGGCCACATGTAGCCTTGAGGCCCCAAGTTCCTCCACCCCTTGGTCTACAGACAGGATCAGAATTTTTGCCTCAGGCCAGGCACAGTGGCTCATGCCTGTAATCCTGGCACTCTGGGAGGCTGAGGCGTGAGGATTGCTTGAGCTCAGTAGTTCGAGACCAGCCTGAGCAAGAGCAAGACCCCGTCTCTACTAAAAAAATAGAAAGAAATTAGCTGGATAACTAAAAATACGTAGAAAAAATGAGCCGGGCATGGTGGCGCATGAGGCAGGAGGATTGCTTGAGCCCAGGAGTTTGAGGTTGCTGTGAGCTAGGCTGACGCCACGGCACTCACTCTAGCCTGGGCAATAAAGTGAGACTCTGTCTCAAAAAAAAAAAAAAAAAAAAGAATTTTGCCTCAGTATTATTTGAACTTACTAATTGATGAGACTCTTTCCCTAGGAGAGCCATTTTCAATTTTTAAAATAATCACCTTGCAAAAAAAAAAAAATAATCACCTTGCCTAGAAAGAGAAAAGTTGACTTCTATGACTGTATCAGTAGTCTGTAAAGGACAACATTGACAGCACCATGTCAGAAAAATCCTCTCCCACTCGCACACCTCTCCTCTCTGGATCTCAAAGTAGTCCCCTGGGCAGGAAGTGGCTGAACTGATGTAACCACCCAGCCCGCACGTCAATTTAAAATTATATTGCAATCCTTCCCACTACCAGCAGTGGCCAAAAAAGTGGTATTTGCATACATAGAGCCAGTTGAAAAAGAGACTGCGATTTCATAGTCTCTCCATTCAGCTCCATAGAACTTCAAGCCTCTTGCACTTGGCGAAGAAAAACAAGACAAAATGTTTCTTTTAAAAAGACACCACCTTGCCTGGTCTCCTCCAACAACTGAGTTCTACATGGAAAGGAAGAGGAGGCAGCAGTCGGTTGCTGTTCCTAGATAGTTTTCTATCACAGGAAGTGTGAGAGCCCTCGGCAGAGGGAAAATCTGTTCAGGGGACCTCACTAGAATGCCAGCAGATTTAGAGAAAGCCTCCTTCCATATGTAAAAACCCCTACAGGCCTGCAAAGAGCAAGAGGGGGGGAGCCCAAGCAGAGTCAGAAAAGGGAAGGGAGAAGTGAAAATGGAGATAGAATAGCCCTTCTGAAGATAAGAAAGGCGTAAAACACATTAGAAGGAAATAGAGGAAAAAGTATAAGAAGGAAGGAAATGCCCTTAAAAAAAAAAAAGAGCACAAAAACTGGGGAAGGGGAAGAAATTTATAGTAATAAAATCAGAATATAAAAATATAATTGGGATCAAAAGACTTAGAAGTAGGAAGACCTCAAAAGGTGGTGGTGGGGAGAATTAAAGGTTCAGGAAAGGGAAGATACAAACCCACTGAAGAAGGTGGGGGAGGGGAGGGACAAATCAGATTGGAGAAGGAAGAGGAACAAAGAGCAAGGGACAGTGGAGATCCAAACCTCCCACCTATCGGTTCTGGAAGATCAGCGTGGAGATGGAAAGTTAACTCTCATAAAATGATAAGTGGTGGTTCCAGAGCTGTAAGTCTGGGCTACTAATCTTTGCAAAGAAAAGGGGACACTGTTTGCCATTTCCCGCATATCTTGTTGCTAAAATTTAATTGAAACCATAGCATAGTTCGGCTTTAAAGACAGAAAGGTTGACAACCTCATTAAGATCCCTTAATTGGGGAAAGAGGGGACCTGAGTTTCTACAACGGTAAAATCGGGAAACACACCAAAAATCACCCAAGTCTTTTAGTTCTTGGAAATAATACGGACTAATCTCCAAACATCTCCTTATTTACATACCTATCTACGTGTCCCCCACCCCCTTGTTTAATTGTAGGCGTAAATTCCTAATATGCTCTAACCCTTGCCCTAACTGGTTAAGAAGCGCCTTTTCCACTTTTTTTTTTTTTTCTTTCTAATATCTGGAGGCCCAATTAAGCCAAAGCTTTTATTTTACTTTACATGGGGGAGGGTGAGGAGGACAAGCACATTTCGGTCTGGTGGGGACCTGGGGCTGCTGCCCCATAGCGCAGCCCTTCGATCCATCCCGGGCGAAACGCGCAGCTCGCCCTGCAGACCCGAGGCCGGGCGCCTAATCCTTCGCTCGCTCGAAGGTCCTGAAGCACTTTTCAAACGTTTCCAAATCAACCCGGCATTGCTACGATGGATTACTCAGCTCCCATAGCGCCCGAGAGCGGAACCCCGGAGGAGGGGAAGAGGCATCGTAAGAAATCGAGGCATCGAGGCTGGTTGATTTGGAAGGAGGACGAGTAAGGGACTAAGTTCAACATGCATCTGTCCTCTTGGAGACACGTAAATTTTTGCTGGATCAGAATGTCCAAAGTAGGTCCCCAGCCCCTGCGGAGGGGTTACTAGCGCCGGCCAGTTCTTCCCTGACTGCTTCTCGAGGAATGTATTTTACATGTGTGTGTACATATATGTATAAATGGGCTGCACAGACCTTGTCGAAGGAGCAATCAGGCGGGGGTGGGAGGGGGACAGGAGCAGGGGGAGGAGCAGGGAGCCGGGAGAAGGGCGGGGGTGGGGGAGAGAGTGAGAGGGAGTGAGAATGGGAATTTTCTCTCTGGGGGCGGTAGGCTGCCTCAGCCACCTCCTCGCCCTCCGGCGGGGACCCGGCCACTCACGTGCGGCCCGGCCCGTCCCAGGCACGCGACTCCGCGCACCTCTCACCCTCGGGGCCCGCTCCGGGATCCCGCCCGAGTGGAACGGAGGGGACCGTCACGCCAACGCATTCGAGAACCCGGTGGCACTCAGGAGAGTTTCTTAAAAGCCATTTTGACAGACCACTCATTCTGTCCCCTACTCCCCTTCTCCCCGCTCCGCGCAACTCCAAGTCACCCCCAGCAAGGCTCGCCATCTGCCTCCCTTCCGAAGACTCGCCCCTGAAGCCTGAAGTCGCCTCTCCAAAGAGCTCATGGAGACAGGAGCCAAAGTGTCTTCCCTGCCATCCAGTCCCCTATATAACTGTGGGAGGAGGGAGAAAACTTGTTTTGGGGGTACGCTTGAGCACAGGACGGCCCGGGCCCCCCACCCACAACTTGTACAAATTAACCTCTGCTCGCCCTGATGCGCCCGACCTCCGACTCTCCGAAGAGGCCCGGCGGTCACCCGCGCGCTCAGGGACCTCCCCCAGGCCACACTTGCCCTCCCCCAGCTCCGCTTCCCCGGAGCCCAGGTCAGAACCCCAGGCGCCCCCGCTGCCCCCACCCAGTGCCTCGGCGGGGCCTCCAAGACCGGGGCCGAGACCTCCGGCCGGGGCATTGTTTACCACCCGCAACAAAAGCGCCCCGAGCGTCCCGGGGTGGGGGGTCGCGGAGGGGAGAGGGCCCACCCCGCCGGCCGCGGGAGAGCCACGGCCGCCGAGCCCCCGCCAAGTCCAGCCCACACCCAGCGCCGCCCCCCGCACCCCCTCCGGCCTCGGCTTCCCAGTCCCCGCTCCCCGCACCCCTGCCCTCTGCCCTGGCCCCAGCTCACCACTGGCCGGCTCGGGCTCCCAGGGCAGCGCGGGTCCGCCTGCTCCACGCCGGCACCAGCCCGCAGGCAAAACTTTCCAACTCGCGCTCGAACCCACAACTTTGGAGCTTAGGGACCCGGCGGGCGCGAGGGGCGCAGGCGGCTCCGGGGCGGACACTTACCCGCTCGCGGCACGGTCAGGGCCCGAGCCCCCGGGGTGGGCAGCTGCTTCCCAAAGGTCCACAGCGGAGAGGCAGGTAGAGCTGCATGACTTGGGCGGGGCAGGGGGTGGCCCGGGGGGCAGACCCGGGAGTAGAGGGGCCAGCGGCTGCGCGCACAAAGCGGCGCCGGAGCGGACTGCGCGGCCACTCCCCGCCAGGTCAGCCCCCCGGAGCAGCAGTGTCTCCCCAGGACAGACCTCAGGGAGTGAAGCTGGGGCTCTGCCTTCGCTGGACCCTGCACCGCTGAGCGAGAGGCAAAACACGAGCTGGATTTCCCCAAACTGGAGCTGGACTCCCCTGTCGACCCCTCCCTCTCCCCCTCCGCCCCTTCCTCTTCTCTCCTAACATCTGTTTTTTGGAGGTCAAAGGAGAGCACTGGAGAGGTAGAGAGGTGTCAAGATTTTGTCACTACCTTTTTTCAGAGGGGGCGATAGGGTTGAGAGAAAAAAGATTTTAGGATCTCTAAATTGCATGTTTATAGACACATGAAGGGGGTGCCAGGTCAGAGATGACACCATTGAGCAGTATCTGGGTTGGGAGCAGTGGAAAATCTCGCCCTGAACACCAAAGAGAGAAACCAGATGAGGGTTGTGTTTCTCGACTCTGCAGTAGATGTCTGCAAAGGTCATCATCATATTTTTGTTAGTTATATGGCCCTGGATCTCAGTGGTGGTGGTATCAATTTATGGATGAAGAAATAAAGGCTCCAGAAGAGGTAAGTTTTCAGCATTAAGAGGAATAATCAGTGGCATTATGCCAGAATTAACACTGACTAGAGCATCTGAATTTCTCCTTGAATGTTTTGATGGCTGTTGCTCCTTCCAGCAGTCATCACACAAGCAAAGGAATCTAGGACTTTAATGGGGTCATGGTGGTAAGGAAAATGCTGTTCATGGAACTTTCATTCTTCTAGGTCAAACTTCAACTGAAGAGAAAAGATGCAGTCTCTCATTGTCTCATACACCATTCTACCCCCATTAAGCACTTAAATTTCACTCTTTGTTATACATACTTTATAAGTATCACCAGGATGGGCTTTTGAGAAAGATTCCTTCCTCTTTAGTATAGTAGTAAGTAAAAAAAAAAAAAAAAAAGACAAAATAATTTAAATTTTAAATATAAATAATAAAAAAAGAGAAAGATTCCTAAACTTTCAACCTTCCTCACTAATTAAGTCATTCAAAGATATTCTTCAGCTAGGATCTAGGCATACAAAGATGAATAAAATTTGTCACCTCCTCCTCAGAAGGAACACAGATTCCAGGATGGCAAACAAAGCAAACTGATGACTGCGTTACAGTGTTTTCAGTGCTACAATGAGATAAAAAGTACCTTAGTGGAAGAAAGTCAGAAATGTGGCATTCGAAATAAATCTCATAGCCAAAAATTGTCTCTTCTCAGTCAATGCTTCAAAAAACCTAATTGTTAATATCTTGTTAGAAACATTCTTCTGGGACTTAGATAAAAAGAAAGAAATATTGGCAGAGTTCGACTCAAAACTTGATTTTCAGCCATATGCAGTAGCCAGTGCCTGTAGTCTCAGCTACTCCAGAGGCTGAGGTTGGAGGATCCCTTGAGCCAAGGAGTTTGAGACCAGCCTAATCAATGTAATGAAATCCATCTCGAAACAAAACAACAACCACACACACAAAAAAACCCACTTGATTTTCATGAAGAACAAAAGGAAAAAGACTATCATGAAACAGCAATATCAGCTTCTTGTCAATTAGTTGAACTGATTAACTTTTTTTTTTGTTGTTTTTTTTTGTTTTTTTTTTTGAGACAGAGTCTTACTCTGTTGCCTGAGCTAGAGTGCCATGGCATCAGCCTAGCTCACAGCAACCTCACATTCCCGGGCTCAAGCAATCCTTCTGCCTCAGCCTCCCGAGTAGCTGGGACTACAGGCATGTACCACTATGCCCAGCTAATTTTTTCTCTATATATATTTAGTTGTCCAATTAATTTCTTTCTATTTATAGTAGAGACAGGGTCTTGCTCTTGCTCAGGCTGGTTTCGAACCTTTAGGGATCCTCCCGAGTTGGCTTCCCAGAGTGCTAGAATTACAGGCATGAGCCACCGTGCCTGGCCCTGATTAACTTTAAAATGTATTGAAATAGGAAAATCATACAATGATGCAGAAAGATGTCCATGGTAACACCCATTCTCTTCATTCCTCAAATGTTCATTAAGTCCCTACTTAGTGCCAGGAACAGTTCTAAACTCTTGGAAAAACAGCAGTAAAGCAAAATGAAATCTCAGTACTTGTGGAGTTGACATTCCAGCATTGGGTAGAGGTGGAGGTGTAGAAAATAAATGAGATAAATGAGCAGAATATATACTGTGCCAGATGATGATAAGTTCAAGGAAGGGGGGAAAAAGCAGGGAAGGAGACTGGAAGTGCTGGGGAGGGTTGCAATTTTAGATTAAGCAATCAAGGAAGATCCCATTGAATAGCTCTGAAAGAGGTAAGGGAAGAAGCTGGGGAAATATTGCATGCTTAGGAAAAACGAAGTGCAAAAGCCATGAAGGCTGGATTGTGTCTGTGTCAATAGAACAATTTCACTGTGTTCTACAACAGTGAAAAATTGGAAACCATCTAAACACCTATCAAAAAGGATATACATCCCTCCCAATGGCCAAGTCTGGGATGATTTTGAGTTTGGAAAAGATCTAGGAGAAACAAATTTAGGAGTCGTCAGCTTGCAGATGATATTTAAAACCATCTTGATATTTGCTTCTTAGATATAGTGCCTAGCAACATCATGTCTATCTGAACTGGTCAGAAAAGGAGATGCGTTTTTATAACAGAAACTAAAAGGTTGAACAAGTCATGGGAAACTAAACAAGAACATGAGGTGTCTACCCAAGGAGAAGAAAAAAAACGTGTCTTTCTTTCCAGACTGCAATATCAAAGACTGAATGTTTATGAAATTTCCCACTATCCTTACAATTATAACTTACCCATTTTTCTTGAATAACAAAGCAAGAATTCATGTGTTTTTTTTTTTTTTTTTTTTTTTTTTTTTTTTG
>VSMD01015339.1:0-12875 GCA_008750895.1 Mirza zaza | reverse complement strand
TTTTTGAGACAGAGTCTCACTTTATTGCCCAGGCTAGAGTGAGTGCCATGGCGTCAGCCTAGCTCACAGCAACCTCAAACTCCTGGGCTCAAGCAATCCTGCTGCCTCAGCCTCCCAAGCAACTGGGACTACAGGCATGCGCCACCATGCCCGGCTAATTTTTTTCTATATATATTAGTTGGCCAATTAATTTCTTTCCGTTTTTATAGTAGAGATGGGGTCTTGCTCTTGCTCAGGCTGGTCTCCAACTCCTGAGCTCAAATGATCCGCCCACCTCGGCCTCCCAGAGAGCTAGGATTACAGGCATGAGCCACTGTGCCCGGCCTAGAATTCATGTTTTATTTCCAGTCATCCCTTTAGAAAAGAGATATGAAGATACTCATAATGTGAGTATTGGAACTGCATTTATCTAACTCCTAAAAACATAGCTCTAGTTCCTTCCGAAATTCTTTTTTTTTTTTTTGAGACAGTCTCATCTCACTCTGTTGCCTCGGCTAGAGTGCTATGGTATCACCCTAGCTCACAGCAACCTCAAACTCCTGGGCTCAAGCAATGCTTCTGCCTCAGCCTCCCGAGTAGCTGGGACTACAGGCCTGCGCCACTATGCCCGGCTAATTTTTTCTGTTTTTGGTAGAGACGCAGTTTCACTCTTGCTCAGGCTGGTCTCGAACTCCTGAGCTCAAATGATCCGCCCATTTTAGCCTCCCAGAGTGCTAGGATTACAGGCATGAGCCACCCCACCGCGCCGGACCCTGAAATTCTTTCTCATCTTACTGCTGCTCTATCTTTAAGTCATCTTAGCTGCCCTGCTTACTAATTACCTTGGGTAGTGCCCTAGGAACAATATGTATATTGTCTACTCTCCTCAAACTCATATACCTACACATACACACAGGGCTTCTTTCCTAAAGAATGTAATCTCCATTGGTCAAAATTTAAAAGTTCGGCAATATTAAGTGTTGTTGAATTCCTGGTGGTACAAATGGTATAGCAACTAAGGAAGACAAACTCATTATTTCCTAAGGAGATCAGGGTCAGATATAGATAGGTAGGTAGATAGATAGATAGATGATGTAATAATAGGTAGAAAAGGGTTAGTTCTCTCTTGGTGACCAGGGACAGCACAATCTGCAAGGACTTGTGGGTTATGAGGGAAAAAGCTATGCAAGATAAATCTGCAACAGCAGAAGTCAGCAGTAGCTCAGCATTATAAAAGATCTAATGCTGTCAATTCTGCTAGGAATCCAAGCAAGCCAGAAAAACTTAGAGTAGAAAAAAACCCAAGGGAATTATCAGAGAATTTGCAATGAGCAGGGTTTCAAGAATTGGCATTTACTGGTAGACTGAGGAAAAAAGGTTTTTTTGTCTCTACTCATACGCAACACAGCACAGAACACTTCTGCGATTAGATGTGTGAGAGTTTTCCCACACACACCAAGCAATTCTCCAACTGAATGTCTTGTCATTCAATTCAAGTCTGAAACCATCCCACAGGTTAAGGGCTCAGTCAAGATACCAAGATACCAATTACAAGTTCCAGGTTGTGACCTGTGATTCTTTTAAATATATATATATATTTTTTTTTTTTTTTTTTTTTTTTTTGAGACAGAGTCTCACTCTTCCCCAGGCTAGAGGGCTGTGGTGTCAGCCTAGTTCACAGCAACCTCAAACTCCTGGGCTCAAGCAATCCTGCTGCCTCAGCCTCCCAAGTAGCTGGGACTACAGGCGTGCGCCACCATGACCGGCTAATTTTTTCTATATATTTTTAGTCGGCCAATTAATTTCTTTCTATTTTTAGTAGAGATAGGGTCTCGCTTTTGCTCAGACTGGTCTCGAACTCCTGAGCTCAAACGATCCGCCCACTTCGGCCTTCGAGTGCTAGGATTACAAGCGTGAGCCACCGCGCCTGGCAGTGACCCGTGATTCTGACTAGCTAGAAATCACAGTCCCCACGACCCTCCTCCTTGGGTTTGATAATTTTCTAGGATGGCTCAGGGAAAATGCCTTAGAAGGCTACGGATGATCACCCAGATGACGGACGAGATGCACAGGGCAAGGTTGTGAGTGGGAGACCTCCCAGAGCCTCCGAGCTCTCTCTTGGCCGCCATCCTGCCAGCAGCTCCAAGTGTTCAGCAACTCAAAACTCAACAAATTGCGCTGTCCAATAGTTTGTGCAGTGTGCAATTTCCAGCCCACCCACGCTCCCTTTCCCAGAAGTCTGTGGATGGGGCTAAAAGTTTAATCCTGAGACCAGGGAGCAGTGGCCCATGCCTGTAATTCTAGCATTCTGGGAAGCTGAGGCAAGAGAATCGCTTGAGCTTGGGAGTTTGAGACCAGCCTGAGCAAGAGCAAAGACCCCATCTTGAAAAAATTAGCCAGGCATGGTGGCACGTGCCTGTATTCCCAGCCCAGGAGTTTGAGTTGCTGTGAGCTAGGCTGATGCCATGGCACTCTAGCCCAGGCGACAGAGCGAGACTCTGTCTCAAAAAAAAAAAAAAAAAAGTTCCAATCCTGGAATCACTTGGTGGCTAACTTTAGGCTAAGGCTACCTAGGCTACCTAGCAACTCCACCCTAAGTCACCTCATTAGCATAAACCCTGCTGTGATAAAGGGGCTTGTTATGAATAACTAAAGGCACTTCTAGCACTCAGGAAATACCAAGGGTTTTAGGAGCTCTGTGACAGGAGCTCAGGACAAAGAGGAAACATATTTCGTATTGCAGTAGCCCCTGCCCTTACCCTGGGTCAATGTGGTTTGAAAATATTCAGTGGAAAATTCCAGAAATTAACAATTTATAACTGTAACCATGCTGCGTACACTACCCACCCATTAGTCACCTAGTAGCCCTCTTAGTGGTTATCAGATCAACTGTCTCAGTTGCAGTGCTTGTGTTTAAGTAACCCCTATTTTACTCAATTGTTCTATTTTTAGTTGTTAATCTCTAGGTGAGCTTAATTTATGAATTAAACTTTATCATAGGTATGTATGTATAGGAAAAAACATATATAGGGCTTGGTACTACCCGAAGTTTCAGGCATCTACTAGGGGCTTTGGAACGTATCCTCTGAGAATGGGGTGGGGGACTACTGCATATCACACAGACAGGGACCTAAAACCTTTTTCTCATTCAAATTTCTAAATTGCATTGGGAATATCAAGCATATACAGGATACACACGACACATAGGAGGTACAAACCACTCACCCCTGTAATCCTAGCACTCTGGGAAGCCAAGGCGGGAGGATCGCTCAAGGTCAGGAGTTCGAAACCAGCCTGAGCAAAAGAGAGACCCCGTCTCTACTAAAAATACAAAGAAATTAATTGG
Source organism: Mirza zaza (assembly GCA_008750895.1). NCBI lineage: Eukaryota > Metazoa > Chordata > Mammalia > Primates > Cheirogaleidae > Mirza > Mirza zaza. The sequence goes on along the minus strand of VSMD01015339.1, from coordinate 9,550 downwards.
CCAACTAAAAATATATAGAAAAAATTAGCCGGGCATGGTGGCGCATGCCTGTAGTCCCAGCTACTGGAAAGGCTGAGGCAAGAGGATTGTTTGAGCCCAGGAGTTTGAGGTTGCTGTGAGCTAGGCCGATGCCAGGGCACTCTAGTTGGGGCAATCCAGTGAGATTCTGTCTCAAAAAAAAAAAAATCACAAAAAAAAAAACAGGAGGTACAAACCAGAAGACACTTCTGTGGAGAATGTGGAAGAAAAAGGAAATCAGGTTGATATTCTGAGGAAGAAAAAGGTTTGGAATTGCTAAAACTAGTCTTGGAAGAAAGGAGGAGAATTAGCATATTTTTACAGTGATTGTATATTCTAGGTATGATCATGAAAACAAGATCTTTTATATTATAGTGAGCTGCCAAAAGGGCCAGACTCCAAACTATCTGAGTATGGTCTATCTAAGTGAGTCCCATTGTGTTGCAAACTCCCTGCTTCCTATGACAAGAATAGGTCGGTTTCTCCATTTATGTCTTGTCCAGTAACTTCAGTGCTAATCTTTCCGACCCACAATTTCAACTGTCCTCTTAATCTCTCCAAAACTTGCCTGGCACTGTGGCTCACGCCTGTAATCCCAGCACTCTGGGAGGCCGAGGTGGGAAGATTGCTTGAGCTCAGGAGTTCGAGACCAGCCTGAGCAAGAGGAGACCTTGTCTCTACTAAAAATAGAAAACATTAGCTGGGAGTGGTGGTGCTCACTTGTAGTCCCAGCTACTGTACTGAGGAGGCTGAGGCAAGAAGGATCGCTTGAGCTCAGGTATTTGAGGTTGCTGTGAGCTAGGCTGACACTATGGCACTCAAGCCTGGACAATGGAGTAAAACTCTGTATCAACAACAACAACAACAACAACAAAAAAAAAACTCTCCCATACTCAACCTGGGAGCACTTCCACCTCACCTCTACATACTTATCATCCATTTTCTCTACTCCTGCTTGCAAGTGGTAGAATTCTGTTGGAGCTCTAACCAGCTCCAGAATCCTAAGAGGTGGCCTAGTGTGGTGGCTCACCGTTATAGCCCTAGCTACTTGGAAGGCTGGGGTGGGAGGATTGTTTGAGCACAGGAGTTTGAGATCAGCCTGGGCAACATAGGGAGATCCGTGTCTTTGTGGAAAGAAGAGAAGGAAAAACAAAGAAAGCTGAAAAAAAACATTCCTTTTTTTTTTTTTTGAGATGGGCTCTCACTTTGTCACCTGGGCTAGAGTGCCGTGGCGTCAGCCTAGCTCACAGCAACCTCACATTCCCGGGCTCTAGTAATCCTGCTGCCTCAGCCTCCCGAGTAGCTGGAACTACAGACATGCACCACCACCCCCAACTAATTTTTTCTATTTTTGGTAGTGACAGAGTCTCACTCTTGCTCAGGCTGGTTTCAAATTCCTGACCTTGAGCGATCCACCCACCTCGGCCTCCCAGAGTGCTAGGATTACAGGTGTGAACCACCACACCTAGCCCACAACATATCTTCATTTTCCTTTGTCTTAAAATGCCTCCTTCTTGGAATTCTGAGACATCTATATGGGCCACCTACATGTCCAACTCATTGCATTTACTGTCTTTCTCTCTACCTGCTCCCTTCTTTAGAAGCCTCTTGGTACTGCAAGCACTTCAGGACTCCTGGTCTCAGTATAAGACTTGCAAAATTGAATTGCCAGCTCTGACTGTTTGGTCTGTAATTCTAGTCTGTTATCTCTAGCCTCCAAAGCCAAGTGCTGTGTTCCTGGTCTATTTTCCTTTCATTTTCACCTGAGACATGCTGGGACCTGCTCCACTCTGCTCCACCTGCTTCTCTTTATGTCATAACCTTCACATAGTTAGCACTTTAAAAACAACTGACTCAATTATTTCTGGACATCCTTCCCCTAAGAATTAATGTCATGGCCAGGCGCGGTGGCTCATGCCTGGAATCTTAGCTCTCTGGGAGGCTGAGGCGGGCGGATTGCTCGAGGTCAGGAGTTCGAAACCAGCCTGAGCAAGAGTGAGACCTCATCTCTACTATAAATAGAAAGACATTAATTGGCCAACTAATATATATAGAAAAAATTAGCTGGGCATGGTGGCGCATGCCTGTAGTCCCAGCTACTTGGGAGGCTGAGACAGAAGGATTGCTTGAGCCCAGGAGTTTGAGGTTGCTGTGAGCTAGGCTGATGCCAGGGAACTCACTCTAGCCTGGGCAACAAAGTGAGACTCTGTCTCAAACAAAAAAAAAAAATTAATGTCATGCTATCTTAATTACCTGGCGAGTCTCTCTTAATAAATGTATTTTCTCAGGTTTTGGGAATAGAGGCGATGGAAAGGTTGGGACAGATGCAGGTGTGCCTAGAATGTCCTTTTCCTTCTTGTCGATCCTTTCCTTCCCCTCTGTTACTTTCATTTTTGTCAATCTGAAGAACTCTTCCTTATCCCTCAAAAGCCAGCTCACAGACCTCCTACTCTGTGAAACCTTACACAATTACCCAGGCAGAATTAGGAGCCCCATAACTCTGTGGAACTCTGTGATGCGTCTGCAGTATCTTCACAGATCTTTCTCAGGGCAATTCTCACACACTCCACTCCAATTAGTCACCACCTTGTATACCTGTTAAGGGACTGCCTTTCATTTTTACATTCCCAGTGCCTACCTCAGGACTTGGCACATAGTGGGCACCCAATAGCTCAAGAAATTTTTTTGAATGCCTATCTAAGGTCCTATCTAAATTTTATGGTTGCAATTATGTAATTTTATGTGTTTGTACAGATGAAGCTAATTTCTTGGTGAACCCCTCAGTGTTACAATACCTTAAACAAGACAATAAATGCAAAGCACTTAGTATCAAACTATACAAAACAGGGGCTTTATGGGTCCCTTTCCCATCCCTTACTCTAGATATTCAAAAATATTGGCCAAGTACAGTGGCTCACACCTGTAATCCTAGCACTTTGGGAAGTGGAGGCAGAGGATTGCTTGAGGCCAGGAGTTCAAAACCAGCCTGAACAAGAGCAAGACTTCATCTCTACAAAAAATAGAAAAATTAGCCAAGTGTGGTGGTGTGTGCCTATTGTCCCAGCTACTCTGGAGGCTGAGGCAGGAGGATCACTTAAGCCCAGGAGTTTGAGGTGGCAGTGAAGTATGATGATAACACTGCACTCTAGCCTAGGAAACAGAGCAAGACCCTATCTCAATCAAACAAGCAAATTAATAAAACACTGAAAAATATTTGTCATTGGCTTGAAAATTTCTTTTCTTTTCTTTTCTTTTTTTTTTTTTTTTGAGGCATAGTCTCACTCTCTTGCCCAGGCTAGAGTGCCATAGCATCAGCCTAGCTCACAGCAAACTCAGACTCCCGGGCTCAAGTGATCCTCCTGTCTCAGCCTCCTGAGTAGCTGGACTACAGGCCTGCGCCACCATGCCTGGCTAATTTTTTTCTGTTTTTAGTTGTTTGGCTAATTTCTTTCTATTTATAGTAGAGAGGAGGTCTAGCTCTTGCTCAGGCTGGTCTTGAACTGCTGAGCTCAAATGATCCACCTGCCTCGGCCTCCCAGAGTGCTAGGATTACAGGTGTGAGCTGCTGCGCCAGGCCTCTTTTTTTTTTTTTTGAGACAGAGTATTGCTTTGTCACCCAGGCTAGAGTGTGGTGGCATCAGCCTCGCTCACAGCAACCTCAAACTTACCAGCTCATGGAATACTCCTGCCTCAGGCTCCCAAGAGACTACCTGGGACTACAGGTGACTGCCACCACGCCTGGCTAATCTTTTCTATTTTTAGTAGAGACAGAGGCCAGTTCTTACTCTGGTTGGTCTTGAACCCCTGAGGTCAAACAATCCTCCCACCTTGGCCTTCAGAGTGCTAGGATTACAGGCATGAGCCCCTGTACCTGGCCGATAAATTCTACATTAAAGGAGCAAAGATCATATGTCTTATATGGAGTTAATTATATATGACCCTGAAGTTTTTGAAACTAATAAAGCATCTGTGATATGTGATGCCTGTTTCTGATAAATATAAATATGTAAAAGTTAATGATCTGTCATCTAAAAGAGACTACATAATAGAAGTGTTAAAAACAGCTAAGTTCCAAAGCAATGTTTATTAAAAATCACACCAATTTGTCCCTATTCATGTTAGGTTGAGGTACATGTGGTGTTAAGGGGAAGCTTTCAAGGAAGTCTTCTTAGGTAGGTATTGTTATATATGGTCTATGCACTAATCATATGTTGTCTATATTCAAAAAACCTTTGCCATCCTGATATAAGTCCTTTGGTTCTTTTGTATGTTTTCATCTTCAGTTTGTACCAACCATCCTCAACCCCTTCTGTGCCTTAAACCAGCTCTTCTTTCTATCTTTCCTATTCTGTTAATGCTGACATCAAGTCTCTTAACCACCCTGGCAAAAAAGCTTTGCAGCAGCTTTGACATTTTCTGTCTTGGCCTTGCCCTCCATATCTAATTCTTCAGCAAGCCCTGCAGGTGCTGCCTCCTCCATCCAGTTCCTTTCTGATCATCTTGTTTTCATGCTCCCACCAAGCAGGCTGGATTATTGCAAAACCTTCCTAACTCCTTTCTCCACCATCAGGTCTGTCAGTGTCTGCCTTTCCAATCACCTTCTCTCTCCCAGATTAATTTTTCTAAAACATAGCTGTCACCAACTTCATATTATCTACTGAATTGAGTCTATACTCTTTAGCCACAATTAAATATGTTCATGATATAACCTTGACTACAAATGTTGGGAAGTTATGAGGAGGGAGTTATGAGAAGGTCAAGGAAATTAACCTAGGCAAACTGGACTGTTCTTTGTTCTTTGAACATGTTGCGTTTCCTTATTTTGTGTGTGTGTGTTTGCCAGGGTCCACGCTTAGCCATGGCAAAGGACAGTTCAGTTACCTCCTTCCCTGATGACTATTGACAAATACGGTCTTTCTTCTGTAACCCCATTTTTTACCTTATGGGTGTCTTATTATACTTATTTTATCATTAGGTCCACGTTCATGAAATGAGTAAATTCCATGAGGGATGTGATTGGTTTTTCTTCTCTTAGTTGCTAAATATTCTATTTCTTTTTGATTTTTTTTTTTTTTTTTTTTGAGACAGAGTCTCACTTTGTTGCCCAGGCTAGAGTGAGTGCCATGACATCAGCCTAGCTCACAGCAACCTCAATCTCCTGGGCTCAAGCAATCCTGCTGCCTCAGCCTCCCCAGTAGCTGGGACTACAGGCATGCGCCACCATGGCCGGCTAATTTTTTCCTCTATATATATTAGTTGGCCAATTAATTTGTTTCTAATTATAGTAGAGACGGGGGTCTCACTCTTGCTCAGGCTGGTCTCGAACTCCTGACCTCGAGCAATCCGCCCGCCTCGGCCTCCCAGAGGGCTAGGGTTACGGGCGTGAGCCACCGCGCTCAGCCTGATAAGACCTTTTCGCTGGCCACTCTTTCCTTCTGCCTGAACAGAGGGGCCTGAGCAGGGAAGCAGGCAGTAGGGACTTCGGTTGTGGCCAGAGGAGGGAGGCTAAGAGCCTGAAAGACTCCGCCCCCGGCCCCGGCCCCGCCCCCGGCCCCTTCGGGCGGTGACCCAGGCCCCGCCCCTGGAGTACGCCATCAGCCTGCGTCGCGGCGCCGGGTGTCACTCGGCCCGCCGGCAAGGCGGACAGCCTCTTATCGCTGACTGATGCGGATATGATTCCCTCCGGCAGTTCGTAAGTTTGCAGCCGAGGCTCCCGAGGCGGCCCTGGTCCCGATGGCGGCGGCGGCGGCCCTGGCAGCGGCTGACCCCCCTCCCGCGATGCCGCAGGCGGCAGGGGCCGGAGGGCCCACCGCCCGCCGAGACTTGTACTGGCTGCGTTCCTTTCTGGCAGGAGGTAGGTGTCCCGCTAGGAGATCCGGTTGTGCTCGCGGCGACGGGGGCAGGATCGCGTGCAGGTCGGAAGCAGGCGGCCGCAATGGCATTCCTGGACTCTGGCTGCTGCTTCGCGCTGCCGGGTGTTCTCCCTGACCGGCCACAACCTCTTTCTAATAATCACTTGACTGGTGACAGCCAAGTCCTGGAGAGGGGGCCTTTGGGTCTTGGGCAGAGGCTGGGGGTGTGGAAGGGCTGAACCAGGCTCCTCTTCTCCAGGGTTGGATAGTAGGGAAAAGAAGGGAATCCCTTACAGGGACCAGGTTTTTAGTGGAAACATGCTGGGCACTCCTTTCTTTTGTAAAGGCCACGAGTGACCGAGGAGTGTTGAATTGGATTTTGCCGTTTACTTAAAGGAAAGCAAATATTGGAGGTCAGCTTTTTAAATATAACCAGAAAATTGTGCAAAACTGTTTACAACCAAAACTGGTTCCAGTGATTCTAGTAAGCGGCGCAACAACTACTTGACAAGCCCTACTATTGGTGTGACTGTGGGGCCAAAAGGTTCATATTGTCTCTTAGGAATTTCCTCTGCCTTCCCAGAAAGAGGTGTTTCAATCTCTACCCTTTCTTAATTACTGAATTACTTCCCTGGGTTGTCATCACTTAATTATTTAAGGCTGGGAATTTAAAGAATTCCACATTATGAGGATGTGTAGAAAGACAGTATCTGTAGGTTGCAGCAGTAGAAAGAATTTAGTTATTTTGTTCTGTTGATTAAGAGGATATTTATTAATTCTTACAGGGAATATTTGAATGCCAGCTATGTGCCTCGTACTTGTTTAGTATATGTCAGCGAATAAAACAAATGATCTGGGCCTGGCGTGGTGGCTCACACCTGTAATCCTAGCACTCTGGGAGGCCGAGGCGGGAGGATCACTCAAGGTCAGGAGTTCAAAACCAGCCTGAGCAAGAGCGAGACCCTGTCTCTACTAAAAAATAGAAAGAAATTAATTGGCCAACTAAAAATATATAGAAAAAAATTAGCCGGGTGCATGCCTGTAGTCCAGCTACTCAGTAGACTGAGGCAGCAGGATTGCTTGAGCCCAGGAGTTTGAGGTTGCTGTGAGCTAGGCTGTTGTCACGGCACTCTAGCCTGGCAACAGAGTAAGACTCTGTCTCAAAAAAAAAAAAAGATCTGTATCCTGCAGTTTACATTAGTTGGAGAATTGTGGGAAGAAAGACAATAAACAAAATGAAAAAGTAAGTTATACAGTGAGGTACTAGAAAATGATTAATACAAAGGGAAGATGTAAAAAGGAGACCAGGACAAGGAAGTGGGGAGGTGGAGTGTGTGCAGTATTTAACAGGAATGGTTGCGATAAGGTTTATCAAGAGGCTGAGACTCAAGTAAAGACTTGGAAAGGTGAAGGATTTAGCAAGTTAATGTCTAAGGAGGAGCATTTCAGGTGGAGGAAAAAGCCAAAAAAAAAAAAAAAAAAAAAAAAAGCTTCGAAGCCAGAGAGGGCCTGGTCTGTTCTAAGAATAGCAGCAAGACCTATGTGGCTAGAAGCTAGTGGTGTTGATGAGGGAAGGAGGTTATTGGGGTTAAGGGGAACAGAAAATGAAGGGACCTTGTAAGGCATTATAAAGATTCTGGCTTTTACTTAGAGTTAAGTTGGGAGCTATTGCAGGTTTGAGCAGAGAAGTGACATGATATGGCATGGCTGCTCTGTTGAGAATAACTGTGGGGTTGTACATAATAGAGCAAGGAGACACATTTGGAGGTTATTTCAGACATTTAGATGATAGAGGTTTTTTTTTTCATTTTTTAAAATTTAAAAAATATTTTTAGTTGGCCAATTAATTTCTTTCTATTTTTAGTAGAGACAGGATCTCGCACTTGCTCAGGCTAGTTTCGAACTCCTGACCTTGAGCGATCCTCCCGCCCTGGCCTCCCAGAGTGCTAGGATTACAGGCGTGAGCCACCTCGCGAGGCCTAGAGATGATAGAGTTTTGTGCCTTGGAACAGGGTAGTATCTCTGAAGTTTGTGAGAAGTTGTGAGAATCTGGATATAAATAGAATAAGTAGGATTTTGTTATAAATTAAAGGTGAGGTGAAGAAGAGAAGTCAAGGGAGACTTATTTTGGCCGAACCAACAAAAAGGATGGAGCTAGCATTGACTGAAGTGGGGAAGGCTATGGTTGGAGCATTTTTCATTGCGGTTGTCAGGAGACATCAGGAATTCAGTTTGGGACATGTTGCATTTTCTGATGTTGATTAGACATTGAGCTAGAATCTTGGGTGACTTGCATGTGAGGATAGCAACTGGGACTCTAATATACTGCTGGTGGTAGTGTAAACTGGTAAAACTACTTGGGAGAACTAGTTGGGTGGTTGTTTATAAAGCTAAACATTTACTTATCATGGGATCTAAGAGTTCCATTCCTGGGTATATATCAACATGTATATTTTTGTATATCTGCCGTATTCCTAATGGCCAAAAACCATAAACAACCCAGATGTTTGCCAGTGCTAGAATGTATAATATATGGTATAATCGTAAATGGAATACTATGCTGCACTGAAAATGAATAACTCCCCGCCACACACAACAATATAGGTGAATATGCTTCCATACAAACATAATATTGAAAGAAGAAGCTAGACACAAAACAATGCATGCTGTGTGATTTCATCTGTTTGAAGTTCAAAAACAGTCAAAACTAAATATATGTTGTTAGAAGTCAGAAGAGTAGTTGGTTGGTTGTATCTGAAAAGGAGGGACAGATAGAGATTTTGGGAGTATAGGGGAGGGACCTCTAGAGGCTAGTAACGTTCCATTTCTTGATCTGGGTGGTCTTTATATGAATATTTTCACACTGTAATAATTCATTAAGTGGCATACTTACAACTTGTATATATGCCCTTTTCTCTTTGTATCTTACATTTTACGATACATAACCTATTGAAAGAAAAGGAATTTGAGACAGTAAGTGTAGGGAACACTACAAATTAATCTTTTTTTTTTTTTTTTGAGACAGAGTCTCACTTTATTGCCCAGGCTAGAGTGAGTGCCGTGGCGTCAGCGTAGCTCACAGCAACCTCAAACTCCTGGACTCAAGCAATCCTGCTGCCCCAGCCTCCCAAGTAGCTGGGACTACAGGCATGTGCCACCATGCCCGGCTAATTTTTTCTATATATATTAGTTGGCCAATTAATTTCTTTCTATTTATAGTAGAGATGGGGTCTCGCTCTTGCTCAGGCTGGTCTCGAACTCCTGAGCTCAAATGATCCGCCCACCTCGGCCTCCCAGAGAGCTAGGATTACAGGCGTGAGCCACCTCGCCCGGCCCAAATTAATCTTGATTAAGCTATTTATTATTTTGAAGGTTACATAGGTTTTTTTTTTTTTTTTTGAGACAGAGTCTCGCTTTGTTGCCCAGGCTAGAGTGAGTGCCGTGGCATCAGCCTAGCTCACAGCAACCTCAAACTCCTGGACTCAAGCAATCCTGCTGCCCCAGCCTCCCAAGTAGCTGGGACTACAGGCATGTGCCACCATGCCCGGCTAATTTTTTCTATATATATTAGTTGGCCAATTAATTTCTTTCTATTTATAGTAGAGATGGGGTCTCGCTCTTGCTCAGGCTGGTCTCGAACTCCTGAGCTCAAATGATCCGCCCACCTCGGCCTCCCAGAG
>VSMD01015335.1:0-30486 GCA_008750895.1 Mirza zaza | reverse complement strand
TTCCTCTTTAAATTCCATAGTCAAATGCTTATTCCATTAATGTTAAAAACAAAAGGGAATGTAGCTTCAAAAGTTATAAAATTATGAAACAGAAACTTAAACCTGAAAGGGCCTCTTTCAGGAAACAGGCAAAAGGAAGAGCAGATATACAAAGTTTGTAAAAGTATGTGTTGTATAGGGAAAGCTGCATCAAAACTCTGACATTAATCAGTTGTGTGGCTTTAAGAGTAAACTTTAGTCTTTCTGGATCTGAGATTTTTGCACCTATAAAATAAGAGTGAGACCAATTGAAAGTACAAGATCCTATGATTCTAAACAAAATCATAAGCTAACTGACACGAAATAATGAGACAAATATCTTTTTAATTCAGTGAAAAAATTTAAAACAACTTTTATGTAAAATAAAGACAATATAGAAGGTTTAGTTTTTTGGTTATCTGAGTATCAATTTCAGTTATCTTTATTTTATTCACAATAAGCTTAATTATAAGAGAATCGTCACATGTAATTTTCACTTCTGTACCTTGTTTGAGCGTAATGACACTCGACCTCCACAACGAGCACAGAACTTTGTTTGGCAATATGAACAGTTATGGCCACATCCATCAGCAAACTTTGTTTTGTGGCATATACCACAGGTTGGGGCATCACCCTTCTGTTCTTGCTGTTGTTGTGATTCTTCCCCCATCTTCTTTACCTGCTCCTTATACATTTCAAACTGCTGATGCAGTTTTCTGCAGAGAAAACAGATAAGAAAAAGTTGGTTTCCTGATGTTATCTAAAAAAAAAAATTACCATAATCTATAGGCACAATTTTATAACCAAAAAATACTTCGGGTGAGAATAAAACAAGTAAAACTTAATTTTCTGATGACAGATTAACATCTTGCATGAAACATTATGTCATAAAAGTGTTACAACTATTATAGTTCTACCTTCTGATATACATTTCAACTTAAGAACCAATTAATGTGATATATGTTTATGGAGATATTTCTTTGAATTACAATTCTAAATTTCTATGTACCATTTGCCATATATTTTCAATCAAATATTATTTTTCTATAATTCAGCTTTAGAAATACAGATAGCTAATTTGACTTACACAGTGAAACCAAAGCCCTAACTTCAAATCACTGAGACAGTCTCAACTGGATTGATACAAAGAATCCAAACAGAGGGTAAAACACTGGATAAGTGCTCTCACTAATTATTTAAATCTGTTCAACAGTCTGGACATTAGTTGGCTATAAAAACACTGTGAAATATTAGCTGCCTAGCAAATGAGGTTGTGCAAATAAAAAGTCAAGTTTTATTTTATAAATAAAACAGCAGAATAAGAAAAAAAAGATGCCTAGAAAAAGTATATTATTTGCTCTAATAAAAAATAAATGTTGATAGGTGATCTGAAGTTACCTCAGTTGATGGTTCACAGTCAGTTATAGATCAAACTCTTTTTCTATTCATTCCCACCTTCTTCTACTGCTCTTGACTAATCTTAGATAGATAGATAGATAGATAGATAGATAGATAGATAGATAGATAGATATTTATAAAGCTTTTCTATTATTTTTAAGGAAATTTTTTAAAACTATAATTAGTTTAGCTTATGTTTAGAAAACCACAAATATACCTCCCATCCTAACAATGACAAAAGACTGAATAATCTAAAAAATCTTAGCTTTTCTGGAAGTCATCAGAGACTTGAGGTGATAAGGCAAACAATCTGAATTCCAAAGAGTAATAAGCCTCTCCAAGGAAAAACAGAATACACTAACAGTTTCACCTTTGGCAGGATACAGGAGAATGAGGTGGCTACAGTCAAAATTTAAATAAATTGTTAAAGTCCAAGAGTGGACAAGCATGACAGTCTGAATAGCTTAAGGGACCCAGACTCAAAGGAAGTTTATATTCATTCATAAGGACTTTTCCATAGGCCTTCACTGGGTGCTCAAAAGGAAGACTGTGAGCAGGGCATGAAAGCAAAAAAAGTCACCCCTTTTGTTTTGGAAGAGCACATGTGCAGGTATAAAAAAGGTAACTAGTGGGTTCTGGGACACAGGCACACAATTCCCCAGACCTTTTCTCCTAAAAAAAAACAAAACCTTTAAAAAACTGAAAAAGAAAGTAAATTCTGTCATCCCCAGGGAAGAGACAAAAATCTATTCCAGTTAGCGAAAAGGTTGAAGGAGAAAACCTCTACCCATGGAAAAGGGGCAAGAAAGAACCTTGAGCCCAAAATCCTAACCAAATACAAATCAGAGGGTTTTTATCACTAGGACAGGGGAGGAAACTCCTGCTCTGAACCAATAAGGAAGATTTGCTTCCATGGGAAGGAGAGACTGAGAAATCTGAGCAAGCCCCATTCTCAAGGCTCAGGGGGACAGGGCCTGTCAAAGACAGAGGGTGAAAAAAACATAACACCCTTGCTCCTATCACATGCCTAGTATTAAACAATAAGCACTAGTAATCTACTCCTGGGAAGGGATGAGAACATGGCACAGATGTGTGGGAATGGCCAAGAGAATAGCAAAAATACTGAAATAACTTCTGCTACACTAACGTCCATCCTAAGCAAAATGCGACAGCAGCCCTCTGTTAGAAGAATTTGAAGGTTACGATGAACTAAAGATTCACCACAGACCCAGCCTCCAGGATAGCACCTGCAGATACAAGGTCCAGGCACACCTAGCACCAGGCCAGCCCCTGTGGCCCTAGGCTGTAGGCCTACCTCAGCTTTCAGACCAACCCAGTACCAAGTAGGCCCACCGAACTCCAGGTTTCAGCCCAATACAGCAACAGGTTAGCACCCCTGACCACACGCACCAGGTCAGCACCACAGAAACAGATTCCACATGTGTCCATTGCATGCTGTTCCCCAGGACTCTACCCTCCAGGCCAGCCATTACAACCCCTCACTCCACCAGATCCAGGGTCCAGGACCATCAAAACAGCACCCATTGCCAGTATAACCTATTGGACAGATATTCCACATCCACCCCTGTATACTCAAGACATAGGTCCACCCTGGTAGACTCGGGCCTCAGAACCAGCCAAGCATCAAGTCATACCCCATGAACTCAAGTTTCAGGTGCATCCCAGTGGACCTGGGCACCAGGCCCATCTCAGCACTTGGTCAGCCCCTGAAGACACAGGCTTAAGGCCAATCTCAAAGCTAGGTCAGCTCCTGATGACCCAGGCTTACAGCCAGTTCCACAGATACAGGCTCTAGGACCAAACACACAGATACAGACCCAATCAATGGGTCCACCACAGTGGATCCAGACTCAAGGCCCAACCCATTGAACCCAGAGACCAGGATATCGCACCTGATGGCCCAGGCACTAAGACAGACTGCCTGAGTATTTTAGAAGCAAGCCCACCCACTAATCACTCCAAACAACCTGCGCAGAATTTCTGCATGGGTGACTGGTAAAGAAAGGCTTTCCCAAACAAAGACAGTCTGCAAAGACTGGAATAAGGCCCTACTACTCAAATGCACAAACTTTAACATAAGGAAAAAAGATTCATGAAAAACAAAGTAGCTATAACACCACCAAAAAACACAATAATTTCCCAGTAGCTAACCCCAGAGAAATGGAGCAACCTGAACTGCATAATGAGGAATTCAGAACAAGAGTTTTTCAGTAAGCTCAGCAAAACTTACTAAAATAAAAAGAAACAAAATGAAATCAACAAAACAATAAAAAATGAAAAATATAAGAAAGATTAAAAATTATTCAAGAAATCAAACAGAAGGCCTGGTACAGTGGCTCATTCCTATAATCCTAGCACTCTGGGAGGCCAAAGCAGGAGGATTGCTTGAGATCAGGCATTCAAGACCAGCCTGAACAAGAGGCAAGACCCTGTCTCTATGAAAAAAAAAAAAAAATATATATATATATATAAATTAGCTGGGCATTGTGATGTGCACCTGTAATCCCAACTACTTGGGAGACTGAGGAAGAAGAATCATTTGAGCCCAGGAGTTTGAGTTTGCTATAAGCTAGGCTGACTCCATGGCACTCTACTCAGGGTGAGGAAGTGAGACTCTGTCTCAAAAAAAGAGAGAGAGAGAGAGAAATCAAACAGAAATTCTGCAACTGAAAAATGCAATAAATGAAGTAAAAACTTCAGTAGAGGGCAGCAACAGCAAAATCAATAAAAGAGAAGAAACATTCTATGAACTCAATCACAGGTTATTTGAAAATATACAGTCAGAGGATAAAAAAAGAATGAAAAGAAATGAAGAAAGCTTACAGGATTTATGGGATAACATCAAAAGAGCAAACTTTCAATTTAAAGGAGTTCAAAAGGAGAAGAAAGAAAAAAGGGGGCAGAAAGTTTATTTAAAGAAATAATAGCAAAGAACTTTCCAAATCTGGGAAAAGATGTAAATAGCCAGGAACAGGAAGGTCAAAGTTTTCCAATCACATTCAATCCAAACAAGACTACATCAAGGCATATTATGACCAATCTATCTGAAATCAAAGACAAAGAAAGGATCCTGAAAGCTGCAAGAAAAAAGAAGCAAATCATATGTAAGGGAGTTGCAATAAGGCTAGCAGTGGACTGCTCAGCAGAAACATTACAGGCCAAGAGAGAATAAGATAATATATTCAAAGTGCTGAAAGAATAAAAACTGTCCCAAACAAGAATACTTTACCTAACAAAGCTGTCCTAAGAAATAAAAAAAAAAAAAAAAAGATAAAGAATTTCTGAGACAAATAAAAGCTGAGAGAGTTCATCATCACCAGATTCTTTTTATAAGAAATGCTAAAGGAAGTTTGTCAAGCTGAAAGAAAACAAAAAATACTAAAGAGAGTTCTTCAAGTCAAAAGATAAGGATGTTAATTAGTAAACCAGACATCTGAAAGTATAAAAATCATTGGTAAAAGTACACAGTCAAATTCAGAATATTCTAATACTGTAAGGGTGGTGTGTAGATCACCTATTATCTGTAATGTGAAGAGTAAATGACAAAGCTATTGAAAATAAAAATAGCTACAATTATTTATTAAGAGATACACAATATAAAAATGTAAACTGTGACATGGAAACCACAAAATTTGGGTACTGGAGTAAAAGTACAGTTTTTGTAATGATCAAAATTAGTTATCAGCTCAAAATGGCCCATTACAACTATGTAAACCTCATAGTAAGCACAAAGCAAACCTGTAGTAAATATACAAAAAGAAAAATACAAAGAGTCTTGAAGCTTACCACTAAAGAAAATCAACTAATCACAAAGGAAAACAGAAAAAGAGGAAGAAAGGAACACAGGATCTACAAAACAACCAGAAAAAAATATTACCAAAATGGCAGTAGTAAGTCCTTACTTATCATTAATTACCTTGAGTATAAATGGATTAAATTCTCCAATCAAAAGACATGGAATGGATAAATGGATTAAAGAAATACCAAACCATATGCTGCCCACAACAGACACAGTTCACATTCAAGGATACACATGACTGAAAATGACGAGATAGAAAAAGATATTCCATGAAAATTTAAACACCATAGAGAGAAAGGGTAGCTAAACCAAATAAAATTGACTTTAAATCAAAATCTGTAAAATGAGACAAAGAAGGTCATTATATAATGATAAGTAGATCAATTCATAAAGAAGATATAATAATTATAAATACAGATGCACCCAAAATCAAAACACCTAACTATATAAAAACAAGTATTAATAGATCTGAAGAGAGAGATAGACAGCAATACAATACTGTACAATACAATACTGAGACTTCAGTATCCCACTTTCAACAACTAGACAAATCATCCAGACAGGAAATCAGCAAGAAAACAATGAACTTAAACTATACTTTAGACCAAATAGACCTAACAGACATATAAAGAACATTTCATCCAATAGCAACAAAATACATTCTTCTCAAGTACATGCAGAACATTCTCTAGGATAGATAATGTGTTAGTCCACAAAGTATTAATAAATTTTTAAATATTAATGTCATATCAAAATACCTTTTTCAACTGCAATACTATGAAACTAGAAATCAATAATAGAGGGAACTTTGGAAAATCCACAAAAATGTAAAAAATTAAACAACATGCTCATGAACAACCAATACATCAAAGAAGAAATTAAAAGAGGATATTAGGCCAGGCATGGTGGCTCATGCCTGTAATCCTAGCACTCTGGGAGGCCCAGGCAGGTGGATCCTTTGAGCTCAAGAGTTCGAGACCAGTCCCCGTCTCTACTAAAAAAAAAATAGAAAGAAATTAGCTGGACAACTAAAAATATATATATAAAAAATTAGCTGCACATGGTGGCGCATGCCTGTAGTCCCAGCTACTCAGGGGGTTGAGGCAGGAGGATTGCTTGAGCCCAGGAGTTTGTGGTTGCTGTGCGTTAGGCTGACACCAGGCACTCTAGCCCAGGCAACAAAGTGAGACTCTGTCTCAAAAAAAAAAAAAAAAAAAAGCAAAAAACGAAACAGCTATATCACTGCTGTTTAGTCTTAAGAAGAAGAAAAATCTTACGAGGATCTACAAAGCCTTAAATGTACTGAAGCACATCCATGTCTTTAACCCCATTTTTTCACTGTTTCTTTTCCTTCCTTCTACTAAAGCCTTTCTGAATTTCTTTCAATCCTTTTCCTTTCATCTCATTACAGAGTCTTAGTATTTTATACACGCACTTGCCTCTGCCTAGAATGGATTGCTATGCACACCTTTTTTTTCACTCCATCCTTTTTGTTAACCTTAGGTACCCAGAATAGAATTGGTCATAATTTTGATAGCATTGGTCCATGATGCTTGGTTCCTGTTTTAATTAACTATTTTCCCTTCCCAAATTTGATTTCCCTTCCCTCAGGTAACCAGTCTTGTATGTTTACATATAGGGCATTGTGCCATTTACTTATTCCTACTTATTTTTGTTCCTCTACTTTACATTTTTATATTAAACTCTGAACAGATAAACTATAGCTAATGTACATGGTGTTTACTATCTGCCAGGTAGACACTATTATTATTATTCCTATTATTATTTCTATTCTATAGACAAGTTATCTGGCTCATACTCGCCCCCCTGGTAAGTGATGAAAACCATATCCAAATTCAGTGTTGCTGCTCCAGAGTCCATGCCATTCGCCACTATAGTTGTTGCATCTTCTTCACTCATTTTAATAGCTGTATAATATTTCTATCTGCATGATCACATTTTATTCATCCATTTACTTAAGTTGGCCCTTTATAATTCATTACTCTATAATATTTCTACAACATATTTCTAAGCCCACATAAAGTTTTCTCTCAGGTATATATGCAAGAGTATAATGCACATACTCAAGTTCACTAAATATTTTTAAACCACTCTCACAAATGGCTTAATCCAGTTAGTACACCTGCAACCGTCATATCACGATATGACGGTTTCAGTTTCGTCTCTTCCTTGACAATGTGTATAATTCAACTCTTAAAATGCTTCCAGCTTTGATAGATATTAATTGATGTCCTATTTTTTTAGTTCACATTTTCTGATTTCTAATTAAGTCCAGTCTGCTGGATTGCCCCTCCTATGTACTACTGCCTATTCATATCCTTTACCCAATACTCTGGAGTCAATTTTCCTATATTTTTCTTCCTGATTTGCAAAAGTGCCCTATATATCCTAATGTTAATCCTTTATAAGTTAAACATAGGAAATATCTTCTCCCAGTCTGTTAACTGCTTATTTTGTACATGGTATACTTTGTTAAACAGAAATCTTTAATTTTAAGATAGTCAAAACACATCAATTTTCCCTTCATCATTTGTGGCTTTGGTGGCTGGCTACTAAAAAATAAAAATTTAAAAAAAAAGAAAAAAAAAAAACCTTACCTATGCTAAATCAGTAACAAAAAATTCTACAGTGTCTTCTATTAGCTTTATAATTTTTTCTCTCACATTTAGGCTTTTAATAGATCTTAAGTTTATTTTGAGATGTAATATGATGCAGGAATTTAATTTAAATCTTCTCCATATAGAAATTCCATTTTCCCAGCATCATTCTTCCACTGACTTATGATGTCAACCTATCATATACTGAGTTCCTACATGTACATAGGTCTGTTTATGGACTCTGAATTCTGTGTCATTGGTGTTTGTCTGGTTTTACTCCAGACTAAGACTGTCATAACCAAACTGCAAATAAAATGAAAGATCTAAAAGTCTTTAAAATATATAAACTTGAATATATAACTTTCTAGTGATGTTGATTAGAGGTCAGCAAAGTTATTCTGTAAAGGATCAGACAGTAGGTATTTTAGGCCTTGTGGGCCATATAGTCTCTGTCAAAACTACTCAGTTCTGCTGCTGGGACGAGTGGGCAGCCATAAACAATAAACAAGCAAATGAGCTTGACGGTATTACAATAAAACTTTAGTACAAAAACAGACACCAGGCAGGATTCGGCCCATAGGCCATATTTTAAAGATCTCTAATGTAAATAAAAGAGATAAAAGATATACTCATAAAATTAATTTAAAATTTTCTTATAAATAAATATTTTAAAAGACATATACAATAATATATCAATTTTGAAGTATTGTTTTTTCCATTTTCTTATCTCATAAGCTATTTTATCCAAATTTTTCATGTGTATCTTCTCCATCAATGTCACTATCATCACTAGAGAAACTCAGTGAAGTCAATGTTTTCCAAAATAAATTTTTTTCACTTCTAGGTGAAGATAATGGAACTTTTTTAATCCATGTTTACAGCTGTTGTAGAAATTTTATCCCCAGCCACATAGTTTTATTTTTGTTGTTGTTTTCCCATTCGTCTTATAGGTGTGTTTCTTTTTGGGGGGGCGGGACAGAGTGTCACTTGTTGCCCAGGCGAGGGTGCCATGGTGTCAGCCTAGCTCACAGCAACCTCAAACTCCTGGGCTCAAGCAATCCTGCTGCCTCAGCCTCCCAAGTAGCTGGGACTACAGGCATGTAACACGATGCTCGGCTAATTTTTTCTATATATTTTTAGTTGGCCAATTAATTTCTTTCTATTTATAGTAGACACGGGGTCTCATTCTTGCTCAGGCTGGTTTCGAACTCTTGACCTTGAGCGATCCTCCCGCCTTGGCCTCCCAGAGTGCTAGGATTACAGGCATGAGCCATGGCACCTGGCCTATAGGTGTGTTTTCATGTTCTCCACAAGCTAATTACTTACATTACTCCTTTTATTTAAAAGGTTTGTTTACTGGAATTTCCGGTGCTTGTCATTGTGAGGACTACCACTGTGTGAATTTCTAGATTAATGTTAAATTTATTTTATCTTTATAGGTATAGCTATCCAAAACTAGAATTATTTGTTTAAGGTCCTTTCAGGATTAATATGTTTTCTCCAAGCAGTGCTTTATAGTTCAAAATAAAAAAAATTGATAGCTCCTCATACAGTAAGATTAATAAGGACTCAAATAAAGGAACTTCCTTTTATTAGAGGGATGTTTTCTTGGGGAAAAATCCATATATTTCAGGATATTTCGGCTTTGCAACTTGTTTTGATATCTGGCAAAATGGATTTGCCTCTTTGTTCTTCCTGTGGACGCTGTGCTGTTTTACTATCTGTACAGCTTTTTTCTTCAATATAAATATCATAATCCTTTTATCCAACTTCCTTGAAAATCCTTTTGGAACTTTTTTTGAAACTGCAATATATATGTAGACTAGTTTTAGGAGAATTGACACCTTTACAATGCTGAGTCTTACCACCTACAAACATGGTGAGTATCTCCATGTATTGCCAATCCTCAAAAAATAGTAACTATATGTACGACTTTATAGGTGATTTTTTAAACTCAAACTTTTCTGTCTTAAATTGTGATTCACCCGCAAGTAGTACATGGATAGATCTGTATTTCAATTTTACTGGCTTCCTTTGTAATTGTTTGTATTATCTTTTATGCACTTAAAAATATTTTGAGAAACAGTCTTTAGGCATCACACCACACTGTCAAAGGGATCTATATAAAATCAGATTAAGGACCTCTACAAGATATTTCCATGTTTTATATGTTGTTCCAGAAAAAAAGAAAAAGCAAGATGCCCAAAAATTTCATGAACTAATATAACCATGATACTTTCTACTCTTGACTTCAATAACTCTTCACTATTCTCACTGCACTTCAAAATCACTTCCTTGGGAAGGTATTACTTAACGTCCTTGACTAGGTCAAATCTCTCCATCAAATATTCTCAAAGCACAACAGTATACTGCATTAACCACAGTTGCTCCTTTTGTTCATATGTGTGATTATCTAATTAATCCTTGCATCTCTAATTAGAAAATCCACGAGGACTGCCTTATCTGTTTCTCCATTAATCCCAGTGACTAGCATAATACATGGCCCATAGCCAAATTCTCAATAAATATTTACTGAATGTTCAAATTATACTATTTGACAGGTGATGGAGAAAATATAAAGTTGAATATGACCCAGGTCTTGTAATCAGTAGACGTATATGGACATGTATAGATATGAGACAGTTACAGAAACAAACTATAATTAAGTCAATTGAAACATATACTAAATAAATATATAAGCAAAAATGGTACTGGAGCACAAAGAAAAGAGGCATTAATTGTGAATGGTGTTGTCATAACTTCATAGAAGAGGGGCCTTTTTTAGTTTTTAAACCTCTTGACCTTATAGGACATAAAAAACTGTGATAGGCATAAAGTGAAGAATACATTTCAGCCTGAAATATTTCATATGCAAAGCCTGAAAGCAGATGGACAATTCAGGAGGTTGAAAGTATTCTCATTTGTAATAAAGTATTCATGGGGGAACAGGAGGAAGGGAAATACAGTAGAAGAAGCTGGAAAGGCAGCTTGAGGGAGAATACCTTGCATTCTATGCTAAGATTATTTCTCACATTATCTGATATCCAATTTAGTTTTTGACATCACAAGTTATGGAAATCGGTAAGACAATGCTGAGAAATATTATAAAACTATCTCAAATAAATCAGATATTTGGTTCATACGTTTTAAGCTAACAATATATCTCAAAACCATTTCTGAACTATTATCGAAACCATTTTTGAACTATTACCAAAAAAAAAAAGAAACACACTGAAAGACTGTATATTAAAAGTCACATGAAATTCTCTAGCAATATTAACCCTTTACCTTTAATACATATCTTTAATACATATGGTTTTGTTTCTCTGTTTTATAATGCCACTATAACAAACACTGTATCCAAAAGACAATTAAACTGAGAAAGTCAATTTTATCAAAAAACATATATATAATAATCAGATATAAAATCTTGGAATTGAAATTATTATTCTATTCACAAAATAAAACAATCTTGATGCTAGAGATTGAGATTAAAAATAAGTAAATGTATAAGCACAGCTTGTTATTGACACTACGTAATGATTCATCCTCAATATATAGATACCCTTTTCCTGACTCTGAGGGAAAATGTGTTCATTACTTCTCTGAAATTTGCTTCTTGAAGAAAAGTATTTAACAAACTCAACTCTGAGAAAAAAGATAATGATA
Organism: Mirza zaza; assembly: GCA_008750895.1. NCBI lineage: Eukaryota > Metazoa > Chordata > Mammalia > Primates > Cheirogaleidae > Mirza > Mirza zaza. Next base: position 18,963 of record VSMD01015335.1, on the reverse strand, counting down.
AATAGAAAAATCATTAATTCCACTATAAATATTCTACCTTCAACTGTCTTCTGCTTAAAACCAAAATAAAGTACTTCTTTGAAAAGACATTAGAAACTAAAACACTGTTATTCACTGTTGCTTGGGTAAAAGACCATGTGATCTTGATATAAAAAATATAAAAAGACCACATTATTTTCATTTTTATAAACTGTGTGAACTTAATTGTAGTTAATCTCAGCTGATGTAGTTAACTGTAAACTTTGAACTATTGCATAATGCACAGAGTTATAAGATACAAATCAAATCATATCACTCCTCTGTGGTGCTCCTCTGCTTAGAATGCCTTTTTTCCCTTTTTAGGCCAGATGCAGAGGCAACAAAATATCAAATGATAAGGCATGCTCAAGAAACAGTACCTGTAGCATTACCAAATAAATAAATGGGAAACTGGAGACATAGATACCCTGACATGGTAACTAGCTTTAATATTTTCAAATATTTTAAGTAGCTGAAGTAGTTTACTTTCACAAATAACTACAAAATTCTCCTCCAAAGTAACAAGGAAAAAATAATACCATAGAATGTATACAGCAGTGTTATTCATAATGGCCAAAAATTGGAAACAAACCCAAATGTATATCAATAGTAAAAGAGATAAATTAAATGTGGCATATTCAGATACTGGAATACCATACAGCAATGACAATAAATGAATAGATGAATCTCACAAACATTATGTTGAGCAAACAAACCCAACAGAATAGATATTGTATTATTCCATTTGTGTAAAGTATAAATAAAAAAAGGCAAAAATAATGGTGGCGTTAGGTAGTAAGTAATGGTGCTAGATAAAAACCAAGATAAAAGTTACCCTTGGGGATGGGAGGTAGTACTCCCTGGAAATGAGCATGAGAAGATCCTAGAGGGCTGGTAATGTTCTGCTTCTTGACCCCAGTGATAGTTCAAGGTATGTTCACTGTATGACAATTCAATAAGCTGCATACTTTCAATGTGTGCACTTTTCATTATATACATTATGTTTTAATAAAAACTTCCCTTAGCAAGAAGCACTTTGCTACTTTTATCAATTTTCTAAATATCATTTTCCTGATAGGCAATCTATTATTTGCAATATTTATTTGTTTATTTATTCATTCATTCATTCCTGGCTTGAGTCACAGAGAATTTAACATGGTTCTAAGGTATGTGAAAGATGCAGTCAATTTTAGATTATTCAGATTAAATACTATCTATGTTGGATCTATAAGCACATCTAAGTGCAGGAACTACCATCACCATTTCACAACTTTGTATTAACTGCTTTGACCAGTCAAGCACCAAAAGCTTACATAAAAACATCTTTTGTCCATATCATCCTCATTCTTTAGAAAAAGTAGAAATAACCAGTGGACTTTTAAAATTAAAGTTAAATTAAAAATATTCTCAAGGACTCTTTAATTTCCATTGCCATTAGCTTTCAAAACAAAAAGATCAAAACTTTTTGGGATCCAATGGATCTCTCCTTATGAATTAACAATAGGTTGCCATGAGAGTTTTAAAATTTCACCTCTGATCCTAGAATCTGCTCTATTACAAGCCAACATGAGTAAACAGAACAAAAGAATCATGTGATACACTCAGTCTAATCATCAACAGGCAATCTTTCCGAAACAGCCTTTTAAGCAACTCTCTATAACCTGAAACTTACAGATTTAGTCTTCTGGAAGATATATGAGAGAACAACTGCCCTGGACTCTGGATGAAAAGACTGCAATAAATCATGCTAACAATTAGCACTTCAGGAAAAGGTCCAAAATGTTGATCCTTGGATTCATGTTTCACAACAAAAAAGACAGACATCATTTTCCCTGGGCATGGACATCTGCTTCATCAGGAGACCTTAAACTGGAGGGTCTTATGAATCCTCCAGAAATAGATGATCTTTGGAAAAAATAACTAACTAATCACTCCTGGATCAGGCAAATAACAAACCAAAGTATAAGGCTTCTACCAGAGAAGAGAAGAGGATTGATTCTCCAATATCTCCTTTCTAAAATTCTTTTGTTTTCTGTGCTTTGGTATCCCTAGTGATCAACTAAAGTTTTCTCAGTGTGCTTTCACATATTTTAACTGTTAACCAGACTCTTAATTTCCTTTAGCATTTTCTTGTTACCTAAGAGAAGGCAAAAATCTGTAATCCCACTGACAAAACTTAATAGCTGTTCCTTAAAACACTGCAAAGGCAAATTTCCTTCCTGAAGACATTTCTGTATTTGAATTACCTTCACATTATTAACCCTAACCTTCTGTCTTGTAAAAATTAGACCTTTATATCGATCATTACAAGAGTTTCTGTAGAACCAATAGTACCGGGGTGGGGACTAATATTGCCGCTATTCTTGCTGTAGTAGCAATTCTTTTGCCAAATATTTATCATTTGGCATCCAGAAATTTCCATCTCATTGCAATAAATGAGACTCAAATGTAAACTAACTGTAGTAGATGTGACTAGTACTCATTATATAGAGGTTGATCCTCTTTCTGAGCACATGGGAAGACATTCTAGACTTCCTTGCAGTTAAGAGCCTTTTGACATGTTTAAGGCAATAAGCTGTGAGCTAAAGTGACCTTTATCACTTCTACCTTATACAATTAGAATAAGTGTGAGTTCTCCATTCTGTCTCTTCTACTAATGCAGCAACCCTGGAAGCTATTGTGTTCCAGATGGCTTTCCACTAAGACAGTGACAGACTGAATCTCTGAGTTGCCACTTGGAAGAGAATCATCCCATAATCTCATGAGTCTCAGTCTTTTAGTGGACCTGTGCACCCAAGCTGTGACCTTACATGTGCTTCTTAGCTTCTTTTCCCCCTTAGGTGAGAAAGAAAGTCTAGAGAAGGCTGGAGTTAAGTATTTTCCTTCTCTCATGTTGGTTAGGCTCTGGTAAAGTCATTTCTTTTGAAGGAAGATAGAGAACAGAAAGTTCTGGGAGTATTTCAAAATGGTTACTTTCCCCTCCTACTGCTGGAAGCATAAGGGTATTTTTCTCTGATCTACACTTTGAAAACCTGATGAGGCTCTTGGAGATAAAACTCTCAAAACTGTGGGGGCTGCCCTAAGGCATGGACCTAAGGAATATTTAACTTTTAAGTTTGTACACACTCACCTTCCAGCAGTTCATCAATTAAAGTTTACGTTTTCCTAACAGATCCTGGTTCTAGCGGTTTCTGTTCCCAAATACAAAGTGTGATTCTTTGTATTTGCCTCTCTCTCCATTATTTAGGGCTTAATTTGCCTGTGACTTCTCGCTGATGGATTTTCTGAAAGCTCTAATAAGAATTGTTGATTTTCAGTTCGTTCAGCCTTTTCCTTGCTGTAAGGATGACAGTGACAACTTCCAGGCCTTTATATGTCAAAGAGCAACCCAGAAGTCTTCACAATATTGTTTCTAATTGCCTATCAGCATATCTTTTTTCCCACTTGATTGTGAACTATTTGAAAGCAGGAACCATAGCTCTTTTATCTCAGAATTCCCAGGACCCAGCACAGTATGAGAATTCTTCAGGGCTCAATCATAAACTTATCTCCTCCTCATCACACCCTCTCTCTCTACCTTATTTTATGTATTTTTCTACCTTTATGTATCTCACTGACAGCTCCCAAAAAGGTATCTCCAGCTTGTCCTTCAATGTTAGCTAATTTATAGACATCTTAAATCTAAAAAGTTCAAAACTTAAGTTTAGTTTCTACTCCAAACTTGTTCACCCTCTCCCCTTCTGGATCATATTTAATGATATCACCACCCAATTAGTTCTTCCAACCAGAAATCTAGAAATTATTTTTGGTTCTTTTTCCTTAATAACTTCTTCTAAATCTCCACTGACAAATTATGTCATTTCAACCTCCGAATATATACCCAATCCAATTCTTTCCATCTTTGTTGTAATCAACCTGGTCCAAGTTATCATGAGCACTAACAGTCCTAAAAAAAAAGCCTCCTCATTTCTATTCTTACTCACTCTACTCATAGAGCAATAAGACTGATTTTTATACATAAGTTGAATTATGTCACTCTCATGTTTAAAACTCTTTAATATAATATCAACACTGTATACTGGGACTGAAATTCAAACTCCTTATCATCCTCTATAAAAGCACTGCCCTATCTGAATCCTACCTCTGAGAACTCATCTCCTGCCACATTCTCTTCTTCTCTACTAAACCTCAGTAACACTGATATTCCTTTTTTTAGTTTTATATTTTTTATGTTTTAGAGACAGGGTCTCATTCTATCTATCACCTAAGCCAGAACGCAGTGGCACAATCATAGCTCACTGCAGCCTCAAACTCAGCCTGACGAGTAGCTGGGATTACAGGTGCAAGCCACCATACCCAGCTCCACACTGGTCTTCTTTGTGTCCGTCAAACCCCTTGCTCCTTAAAGACTTTCATATATTATGTTCCCTATGCTTAAAACACTCTTCCCCTTAACATTTTAATCCTATTAAGAGACCTCACAATCAAAGAAGATTACTATATTAGGTGGTTATCTGATTCCAATGACTCAAATTTTAGATTTTCCTAGGATTTCAAAAATATATTTACTAATTATAACATAACATAAATAAAAATATTACATGAAAATTCAAAACAAACCAATCCAATTGATTAGTGTATTTGCATTTAAAAATTTCTTACTTACCTTTGATATTATGCTAGGTATGAGAATGAAAAGTTAAAATAATACTTGTACTACAAAGCATTTATCACTTTTTCCTAGTATCTCATTGTAAATTATCCAGAGGCTTGTTCTGTACCTTACATATAACCTATATTGTTTTTGTAGACAACTTTCCTTCATTCTGATGCTGACACACAAAAAAAGAAAAAGTAAAATTAAAATTATTTAATTTGTATATTAAACAGTTTCTACAAAGGTTGAATGAACTACCACTAAAACAAATGACTCGATCGATTTTCTATGCCTCAAAGTCAGAGTTAGATACAGTTTTCTACTTATACCTATAATTTCATGTCAATTACCCAAATCAAAATTAGCAAATCTTTCTGATATGCTAAAGAATATGAAATAAACTCCAATAATACAGACCTCAAGTAGCCTACATTATTAGAGATTTGGACAACTACAAAATGGGATTTATGTAAATTGATTAAAATGGAATTACTGTTCAAGAAATACAATAGATGTTTAATACTGGCTGTGATAGAATGTTTATTGTTATTCTATGAAAATATTTCCACAGAAATGAAAAACACAAGTCTTAGTTTTTGACATTTAAATTTTAAAATGAATACCTGGAATTTAGCTCTCGGAACTAATTTTATGGATGAATAGTAGAAGGTAAGCAGATAGGAAGTTATCCCACTCAAATGGTAGTCAGAATAAGAAACAAATGAGATGACCCTGAAAGAAGTCTTAGAATTCTGAACAAAAAGAAAATGAATTAAAAGGAATTCAGAAGTAACCCTGGTCTGTGCTTCAGAAAGATAAAAGGAAAGCTCCTAAAAAATGATATACCAGAAATCTTTAGTGTAGTAAGAACGTAAGATGAAGAAAATAACTGTTAAGAGAATCTATTGATTCGGAATTTTTAAAACTGCATAAATCACAGAGTAAGAAGAATGAATTAGTTGTCAAAGAAGCCTTAATGGAAATAATGTTTTAAAACATCCAAAAGTGCCCATCTTTTCTCCCACCATCTTCCTATCTAAAACTCAAAGCACATTGAATTATATTTATTATTGAAGTAAAGCTATTATATCTCTTTAAATTTGCCTTGATGTGTGTTTATGTTAATCAAATGTCACTATTGCAATAATCTAAAGCACTATTTAACATTACTCATGAAATATCTGTAATTTTATTTAATGGCCATTGTAATCTAATACATAATATGATACAATCTTATTGTGAGATAAGATTGCAAGATTATTTTCTAAAACTCACATAAGATACATAAATGAAGTCATTTAAAACCAAGGCAAAATTAAACCTAGTTATGTTTGTTACTGATTTCTCTATTTTATTTTAAACTTCAGTGCTTTAGAGAAAAATCAGTAAAGCAATAACATTGTGTAGTGTTTTAATATAATGCTTGCTGATTAGAAAAGGAATTATTAAATTTAATATTATTCCTTATGTCATAGTATTCTTATATTACAGAATATCTTTTATCTTATATCATAGAATATCACATTTCCTATATCAGGCATTCGGCTAGATGCCAGGGATGAAACAGTAAATAAGACAAACACAAGCTCTGACTTTATCTGAAATACAGCAAAAGTTCCATTTTTTTTTTTTTTTTTTTTGAGACAGAGTCTCACTTTGTTGCCCAGGCTAGAGTGAGTGCCATGGCGTCAGCCTAGCTCACAGCAACCTCAAACTCCTAGGCTCAAGCAATCCTGCTGCCTCAGCCTCCAGAGTACCTGGGACTACAGGCATGAGTCACCATGCCCGGCTAATTTTATATATATATATTAGTTGGCCAAATAATTTCTTTCTATTTATAGTAAAGACGGGGGTCTTGCTCTTGCTCAGGCTGGTTTCGAACTCCTGACCTCGAGCAATCCGCCCACCTCGGCCTCCCAGAGTGCTAGGATTATAGGTGTGAGCCACCGTGCCCGGCCAAAAGTTCCAATTTTAGAACTACATATTACCTATCTATCACATTACAGTTTTACTTCAGTTGAAACTGAAACACTGACAAAATGTAAAATAAAATCCATGCAAGTAAGCATAAAATGGATGAGGGGATTATCCTCATCAACAGCAACAAGACCAAAAGACATTTACCTTTTAGTTTGCATTAAAAACAAAATAGGAATTTTTTCTGAGTGTTTCATCCTACTAATCATTCTGTTTTTCTCCTAAAATTTATGTGACTTCTCAATTTGCCCATTCTTACAACCAAACCATTTTCGCCATAGACATAATTACAACTTAAAAGAAGCTCAGAGGCTGAGTGGGTAGAACATTTCTGAGAATGATGGCAATTGTCAAGGGAAGACTGGAGTTTAAATATATGCAGCCTTTCTCACATTCCCAGTTACTTCTACTTCACAACATAATTAATATTGTTTGCACAAAGTTAAAATGATGCAAATGTGAACTTTTTAAACAATGCTTTTTAATCTGATAACAACTAAAAGAAATGGAATCACCACTTTTTCAAGGTTTCAGGTCAATGTGAGAATAAATTGTTTCATTTCCCAAATTATGTTTCAGAATCTAATGAAATGTTCAGGGAACACAGGATTCAGTGGTCAAAAAAGGTTAGTAAACAATATATGTTTTAATACCCTTTGAGCATTAGGATCTCAGAATTATTACAATAAAGAAACTTGTTTAACCTTTTTTAAAACAACCTTTCCAAAACTATTAGAGCAAAGATTGAATTTGGGGATTAATACCTTTTAGTATCCTCTGAAACTACTGTTGAAAGAAATACACTCAATATATATATTGCATTATTGGAGAGAGATATTTTAGTGGAAAAATATGGCTTAAATTATTTATTCTAAAATTGGGAGGGGGAGAAAATTACTTCTTTTTTACTACCCTATTAATTATCCTTCTTTTCTTTTTAGATTTCCATGGGATGATTGATTAAAGGTAATAGTATCAAACCCTAACCTAACAATTTTCCTTTCCGAGGGCATACTAATCCAAGGGCAGTATTTTAATACATACTCTTCAGTATGTTATACTATTAGAGATAATATTTAGTCTATATAGATCAGCTTACTTACGTCTGGGGCTCCTTTTCATTTTGTTGTTTTTGCTGGGGCTGAAGAACGTTATTTACCAGTTCAGTGATCCCACTAAAGGGAAACCACCTGTTTAAATAAGCAAATAATGTGACTGAATAACAATGTAGGTTACATGTTTTCTTATCTATAATAATAGAAATACACAGGCACAAAAGCTACAGCCAATGGAAATGTGAGCTCCAATTACCATCCAGGCAGTCAGAATGTAGGGAAATTAAGTTTGAACATTTAACCAGTCCACAAGCAGGCAGCAAAAAACTACATCCAGTCACTATGTGGATGAAGTAAGAAGCTGCAGGCAGCTCTCTTACAAGCTAGAGAGTCAGAAAGCAGAAGACACACTAGCTGCAGCCTATCCAGTATTAGTGTAAGCTAATACCATCAAAGGTGCAGAAAGCAGAATGTGGCAAAGGTACAGAAGTCAAGCCTACTGCACTCTTAATACATTTACTTACTGTGTCAGTTGTGGTTTGTGTTCTTCTTTGAGCCTAAAAAGATAAGTTTGCACAACTGAGTGCACTGTACTTGGAAGAGGTTTCTATCTACAGATTTGTGGTAGCAGAAAATGGACACAAAAAATAAAGAATTGTTAAGCTTATTGCTTTGCCATATATTGGAATTATACATTTCAACCAATTTTACACACATGATAAAAGAAGTTGGATAATTTGTTCTCAACAGAGGACTTTACTTCTGTTTTAAAGCCATGATTTGGTTCTGAAGTTTTCTACATATTTTTATTGATATTGATGCTTTTAAAATAATCACTTTAAAATCCCATATTAAATAGTTACTTTTATTTAATTGAAAATAAATTTCATTTTTATTTTTTTAAATTTATTTCTTAATATAAATTGAAGTAAATGCATATGTATTTTAAATAAAACATAGGGTTTTATTTATGTATTTTTAAACACCCTACATTTGAATTTCTTTATGCTTAAAGCAGATAAAGGAATTGAGGGACTATGTATTCAATCTTTCTAAAAATAGCTATTATAATAATGGTATATATTAAATTTAAAAATTTCATAAGTTAAAGTAAACTATTCATATAACTATTCCAGACTGAAAATGAAATAAATAGTATGTAAGTAACTATAATCAAGTCAGTGCTTCACTTATAGTTCTTTAAGGTTCAATAAAGTCTTATTTGAAGTCTTGTGTGTACAGAAAGAAATCCTACTTTCCAATTCTCTGAGATGAGAAGTTAATTTTTATATTACAAAAATCCATAAATTTATGGTCAGAAACTGATTTAAAAGTAAACAATCAATTCATGATGGATACAATGGGAAAGATTAGGTACACCTAACTAAAGCAAAAAGAAAAACCTCCCACCTCCTGTGGCACCCTTAGTGAGTCATTCTTAGGATCAGTATTATTCACTTCTTATTATATTCCTTTATTAAAATTAAATTATTTTTCTGCAGACTTATTAGTGTATATTGCTTTCATATTTTCAGGAAATTAAAGAGAGACTGGCCCAACACAGATCACTGAATATCAAAATGAAATAAGAGTAGATATTTAAAAGGCAGAGAAAGATTAGACACAGGGTAGTGAAGGCCTTTGAAATCTGGCTTCTCACAGTTTGCCTAGGATTGATCCTGAGGGATAAATCTATGCTCAATGATCAGTTGATTAGGTTTTACTTTCTCAGAGGAAGGCTAAAAGATTGGTAACTAAAACTGGTCACCAAAATCTAGGATTTTCATTAGAAAGTTATACCCAACACTGTAAATTAAATTCTGTTCAGATCAAATGGATTTACTTTTACTCTGTGTTTATTTTTTAATGACATAAGTAATAAATGAAAAGCATAGTCTTAAACATTTTTGTGTCCAAATGAATGAATATAATTGGCAATTACATATATCTATAGTTAACCATAAAAGAATATCTTTTGTTCTCTACATAAACACAAAAGACTGTAATATCTTTATTTGATAGAACTAAAGCCACAATATTTAGTATTTAAATATAATGGATTAATATTTAAAGGATTATATTTTAACACCAAATATCACATAAACAATCAAACACAAGCAAAGTATAGTGACACTGGATTCTATATTAAAAACTTGTATTTATTTGAGAATAAGATAAAAATCTTTTTAGAACGAAACATTCACAAATAGATAAAGATGACAAGATTATCATATCAGTTCACCAAGGAGAACAATTAAAATGTTCACCAAATAATATTATGTTAAAAACAAATATTGAAATAAATATGTAAATGAGAAGATATTTGTTAAAGATGTCCTGAATGAGAATCTGTAACATATCATGTTACTCTTAATCAATGACAAAAGCTTTTATCATAAACATACGGATATTAATCTGTAAATCAGTTTCCAATTTTAAAATCTTTACTTGAAAAAAATAGACATAAAAACCTATATTACCAAAACAGGAATTATTTCTGGGCTTTGTAAAAATATCTGCATATGAAATATACAACATATGTATCATCTTCCCAAATAAAATATGCATTCTATATACTGCAGTATAAATATTTAAAATATCTTCAAATACAATTGAAAGTATATAATTCTTCTCCTTTTTACTATTTTTTTAATTTTTTATTTTTTATTGTTATGGGTACATAATAGTTGTATATCTTTATAGGATACATGTGATGTTTTGATACAGGTATGCAACGTGAATTAACCAAATCAGGGTAATTGGGGTACCATCACTTCAGGCATTTAACACTTCTTTGTGTTAGGAACATTCCAATTCCATTCTTTTAGTTATTTTAAAATATACCCTAACTTATTATTGAGTATAGTCACTTTGTTGTGCTATCAAATATTATTCATTCCATCTAATTATCTAACTATATTTTTGCACCCATTAACCATCCCCACTTTATTGCCCTTCCCCATTATTCTTCCCAGCCTCTAGTAACTGTCATTCTACTCTCTGTCTCTATGAGATCAATTGCTTTTAATATTTAGTCCCCATATATGACTGAGAACATCTGAGATTTGTCTTCCTGTGCTTGGCTTATTTCGCTTAACATAATGTCCTCCAGCTCTATCCATGGTGTTGTAAATGGCAGGACTTCATTCTTTTTTGTTTGCCAATATTTTAGATAAAATCAAACTTCAGAGTATCTGACCAAAATTAAAATCCATGTTGAGATAATAAATTAAGAAATTGGTAATACGAAGAAGTAATTATATCACGTATTTCTCTAACAATACTCTAATATTATTGATAGTAAATTCCTGTGTTTGTACATTTCAAAAAAGAGTACGAGGGGCTTCTGGTTTCCAGTCTGAGATGTAAAGAGCTTAGAAATTGTCACTCCCATCCTCAAAACAGGTAAAAAAGCTGAACAAACTGAAAATCATCAGAGAATTAAGGTGACAAGGCAAATTGTTGTCACAAAAACTAGACAAACAGGCAAATACAGTTTCACAGCTTACCAGGAGCACAGGCCTGGGAGCAAAAGCCTGCAGGTGAAACTAGCAATTGCACAAATACTTTAAACTATAATTAATTGCTGGAGGTTCAGTATGGATTACCTTTTAAGTTTAAAATTCCAAATCTTAAGTCTCAGTCTTAGGGATGCCATCACAATTTCATAAGTTTTATCTCCTGAAGTCTACCAGGTTTTCCTCTGAAAATCAGAGAAAAATCCTCTCCTACATCCAGCAGGGAGAGAGGAAAAGTAACCAGTTTTAGATAAAACCAGAGCTCTCTGTTCTCTTGAACAAGGCCTTCCCACAAGGGAGACTATTTTACCAAAGACTAACTGACTAGGGTTTCACCAAAATCTAACAGTCCTAGAGAAGATAAATACCCAACTCCATCCTCCTCTAGCCTTGAATGTAGGAATGGAAAATACCCAACTCCATCCTTCTCTAGCCTTCAGAGTCAGGAAAGGGAAATACTCAACTCCAGCTCATTGAAAGACTGAGGCCAAATTATAGGACTATCAAATGCTTCTTGTCCCTCTACACCTACCAACAAATTAATAGACTTCTTAGATAATAACATGCAAATACAATTAAAAGAACTGAAAGTCTCAGAAACTATTTAGTATGGAGTCTCTAAGGAAATACAAAACAGCAAGGGAGACAAATACAAAGATAAATAGATGAAATTTTAGTCTCTGACACCACAGCTACACTTAACAGTAAACACAACCTAACTCTCAGCCACCTAAATATAAAATTTCACATTAAAGGCTTATCTACATAAGGTCCTTTTACTCAATAAACCATGTCCAGCTTTCAATAAAAAAATTACATGGCGTTCTAAAAGGCAAGAAAGAGTCTGAAGAGACAAAGCAAGCATCAGATATAACTCAAATATAGCAGAAATTTCAGAATTATCAAAACTCAGCAAAATAACAATGGTTAATATGCTAAGAGTTCCAATATAAAAAGCCAACAACATGCAAGAACGGATGGGTAATATGAGCAAAGAGAGGGAAACTCTAAGAAAGAATCAAAGGAAATGCTAAAAATCAAAAATAATGTAACAGAAATGAAGAATGCCTTTGATGGACTCATCAGTAAAATGGTCTTGACCAAGAAAAAAATCAATGAGCTTGAAGATATGTCAATACAAACTACCAAAACTGGAAAACAAAGAAATGAAAAAGTGAAAAGGATGAAACAGAATACCCAAGAACTGTAGGACAATTACAAAAGCTATAACATACATGTAATGGGAAGAGTAGAATAGAAGAAAGGAACGGAAGAAGTATTTTAAGTAATAATGAATAAGAATTTTCTAAAATTAATGATAGACCAAAGAACAGATCCAGAAAGCTCAGAGAATACCAAGCAGGATAAATACCCAAAATAATGTATACCTGAGTATATCCCATTCAAACTGAGGAATACCAAAGACAAAAAGGAAATTCTGGAAGGAGCCAGGGGGAAAACAAATGCCTAATCTACAGAGAAACAGTATAAGAATTACATTATTTTATTTTAATGCAAGCAAGAAGAAAGCAGAGTGAGATATTTAAAGTGTTAAATGAAAAATCCACCAACCTATAATTCTACACCCAGTGAAATTATCCTTCACGAGTGAATGAAAAGGAAATACTTTCTAAAACAAACAATTGAGAAAATTTGTCACTAGTAGATCTGCCTTGCAAGGGATTTAACAAGAAGTTCTCCTGAGACAAGGAAAGGATATAGTTCAGATCTACATTTTTAAAAAGGGAAAGCAATAGGGAAGGAACAAATGAGACTAAAATAAAATCTTTTTCATTTTTTAACTGATCTAAGATATCAGTTTGTCAAAATAATAATAGCAACACTGTATTCTACAATTATAGCTTATGGATAAGTGAAATGAATGACAACAATATTACAAGGTACAGGAGGGAAGAAATGGGAATACTGTGTTACACTACCTGTGAAGTAGTAGAGTGTTATTTAAAAGAGGACTTATATTAGTTGTAAACATACACTGCAAACTCTTAAGCAACCACTAAAAAAATATTTTGAAACAAAGTATAATTGATGTGCTAAAAGAAGAGAGAAAACAGAATTATATCAAATGCTAAAATAAAACCAGAGAAGAGAGACAAAAAGTAGAAGACAAAAAATTAAAAGAACAGAGCAATGAACAGAACACAGTTACAAATAAAGTAGCCATTAATCCAACTATAAATAATCACTTTAACTGTGAATGGTCTAAATAAACCAATTAAAAGGCAGAAACTGTCACAATGGATTTTAAAAACAAGACCCAATGTCTTAGTCCATTTGTATTACTATAAAGGAATATCTTAGGCTGGGTAATTTACAAAGAAAAGAAGTTTGTTTGGCTCACAGTTCTGGAGGCTACTCAAGAAGCATGGCACCAGCATCTGCAACAGTTGAGGGCCTTAGGTTGCTTCCAATCATGGTGGAAAGTGAAGAAAAGCCAGAGTGTGCAGAAACACATGGCAAGGGAGGAAGCAGGGGGATGGGGGGGAGGTGCCTGGCTCTTTTTAACAGCCAGGGAACTAACAGAGTAATAACTTACTCACCTCTGCCAAGGATGGCATTACTCTATTTATGAGATCCATCCTCATGACCCAAACACCTCACATTATGCCCCACATCCCAACACTGCCACATTGGGAATCAAATTTCAACATGAGATTTGGTAGAGGCAAACAAATAATATCCAAACTAGAATATCATGGGATGGGGTGATGAAGAGAGGTTGATTAATGAGTACAAATATACAGTTTGATAGAAGAAATAAGACCTTGTGTTTGGTAGATCAGTAGGGTAACTAGTTTGCAATAATCTCTTGTATATTTTGAAATAGCTAGAAGAGAATAATTCAAATGTTTCTAGCATAAAGACAATATTTAAGATGATGGATATCCCAATGACACTGATTTTATCTTTATAAAATATATGAATGTATTAAATTATCACATGTACCCCCAAAGTTTGTACATCTATCCTATATCAATTCTAAAAGAAAACCAAAAAATAAACTATAGCACACAACAATGTGCTATCTGCAAGTAGCCTACTTTAAACATGAAGATACAGACTAAAAATAAAGGAATGAAGAAAGATATACCAGGTTTATACTAATAAAAAGAAAGCTCAAGTAGCTACATTAATTTCAAACAATGCCAACTTCAGAACAAGAAAAATTATCAGGGATAAAGAGAAGTATTTTGTAATGATAATCAGGTAAATTCACCCAAGAAGACATAATGATCCTTAATGAATATGCACTTAACAACAAGTGTCAAAATACATGAGGCAATAATTGATAGACTTGCAACAATAGATGAATCCTCTGTTACAGATGAACTCTTCACATCTCTATCAGTAATTGACATAGCTAGCTGGCAGAAAATATAGTTGTAATGAAACAACATCATCAATAAAATCCATCTATTAGTATTCTATAATACTTCATCCAACAACAGCACAACAGACATTCTTCTCAAGCTCATGGGAAACACTGAGCAAAATAGACCACATTCTGTGTCATAAAACACACTTTACTAAATTTGAAAGAATCCAAATTATTTAAAGTATGTTCTGAGTTCACAATGGAATTAAACCAGAAATCAATAACAAAACTATAGTGGAAAATCCCAAAATATCTGGAGATTAAACAAATACTTCTAAATAATACATAGGCCAAAGAAGAAGTCTCGAAAGAAATTAAAAATATTTTGAACCAAGTGAAAATGAAAACACAACCTATCAAAATTTGTGAGATGCAGCTAAGGCAGTACTTAAATGAAAATTTCTAGCATTTGAATGCATATATTACAGAACAGATCTAAAAATCAATAAATTAAGCTTCTGCCTTACTAAACTAGAAAAGAAAGAAACAGCTAAATCTAAAGAAGCAGAAGAAAATAAATAATAAAAATTAGAGCAGAAATCAATGAAATTGAAAACAGAGAATCAATAGACAAAAATCAACAAAACCAAAAACAACAACTTTGAAAAGATCAATAAATTGATAAACCCCTAGCTAGGATATTCAAGAAAAAAAGAGAAAAGATACAAATTACTAATAGCAAAAATGAAAAACAATCCATTGCTACTGAACCCATGACATTAAAAAGTTAATAAAGAAATATTAAGAACAACTCTATACCACAAATTCGATACCTTTGATGCAATGGACCATTACCTTGAGAGATACAATCTACCAAAGCTTAAAGGAAAAACAGGTAATCTGAATATATCTACATCTATTAAATAAATCGAATCAATAATTAATACTGTCTCAAAACAGAAATCACCAGGCCCAGATGGTAAATTCCACCAAACAGAGGAAATATCAATCCTCTACAATCTTTTCCAGAAAAAGAATGTGAGGGATCACTTCCTAATTCATTCTATTAGAGCAGTATCACCTTAATACCAAAACCACACGAAACATTAAAAGAAATGAAAATTACAGACAAATATGTCTCATGAACACAAATGCAAGTATATTCAGCAAAATACTAGCAAATAAAATACAACAATGTATAAAAACAATTATACACCACAGCCAAGTCGAATTGATCCCAAGTATGCTAGGTCCAATATCTAAAAATCAGTGTAATTCATCAAATCAACAGGTTAAGGAAGAAAAATCATGTGAAGAAAAGGTGTTTCACAAAATCCAACACCCACTCATGATAAAAACTATCAGCAAAAAGAAAGACAGAAACTTCTTCAATTTGACAAACAAAAGAACTACAGCTAACATTATACTTAATGTGAGGAACTAGACGTTTTCCCCTCAAGGGAACAGCACAGGGCACTCCGGTGGGGACAACCCACAACCCACTGACCACCAATCATCTCCACTCTCACGTGTGCCATGACTGGTTCCTCTAGTGATGCTGCTATGAATCAACAGGTTCAACAGCTCAGGCTGGAGGCCAGGCTCAATCCCCTGAAAGTTTCCCAGCTGGAGATTGGAAACAATTTTGTCTGCAGAATGATCAACATGACCCCTGTTGACTAGGCAGGTGTCCTCAAACTACGGCCCACGGGCCACATGCAGGTGTTTTTGCCTGTTTGTTTTTTTACTTCAAAATAAGATGTGTGCAGTCTGCATAGGAATTTGTTCATAGTTTTTTTTAAACTATCATCCGGCCCTCCAACTGTCTGAGGGACAGTGAACTGGCCCCCTGTTTAAAAAGTTTGAGGACCCCTGGGAGTATCCTCAAGTACAAATTCCTTTGGACCCCAGAAGGAATTTGTAGTAAAAGGAATCTTTCAAAAGTTTCCCAAACCACTTCTCATGAATCCGTGAATATTCACAAGAGAGCTAAATTTAAAGCCTGTACAAATGCTTATCCCTATAACACAGGTGCCATGATATACTTTTGTCAGTCCTTAACATCTACCTCTCTGAATTTCCATGAATTTCTATTTGACAAGGGTCATTATTTTATATACATTGGTATCACCATACAATAAAATACCTAGTATTAAAAAAAATCAGTGGACAATGCAAGAATGTCGTCTCTCACAGCTCCTATTCAACATCATTTTGGAAGTAACACTACCTAATACAGTAAGGCTAGTACAGGAAATAAAAGGCATACTGAATGAGAAAAGGAAAAAAAGAACAACTAACTTTGTTGACAAATAAGATGAATGTCTACATAAAAAATCCCTATGAATTGACTAAACTCTTGTGAAACTAATTAACACTTTTAGTAAAGTTGCAGGATAGAATTGCTTTCCTATATGCCAGCAATGAACAACAGCAATGTGTGATTTAAAACATAACATCATTTACATTAGCAACAACAAATAGTATTATATGGTATAAATCTAACAAAATATATACAAAATCTATAAAAGAAAAACTATAAAACTTGATGAAAGAAATCAAAGAAGATCTAAATAAATAGAGAAGTATGTCATGATCCTGGATAAGAAGTCAATATTTTTAGGTTGTCAGTTCTTACTGATTAGATCTATAGATTCAAATCAATCCCAATCAAAATCTCAGCAAGTTCTTTTGTGGATCCTGACAATGATTCGAAAGATTATATAAAAAGGGGAAAGAGACTTCAACACCCCATTGAATGATCTGGATAGTTCCTCCAAACAGAAAATAAACAAAGATATAATGGACCTGAATAAAGCCCTTGATCAAAAAGGTCTGACAGACCTCTATAGAGCATTCCACCCAAACAAATTTGAATTTACATTCTTTTCAGCAGCCCATAGATCCTACTCCAAAATTGATCACATCCTAGGCCGCAAATCAGATCTCAAAAAATTCAAGAAAATAGAAATTACACCTTGTATCTTCTCTGACCATAACGGTATAAAACTACAGTTCAATTCCTATAGAAACACTCAACTCCTCACAAAATCATGGAAACTAAACAATCTATTATTGAAAAATTACTGGGTAAAATAAGAAATTCAGAGGGAAATCGAGAATTTCTTCGAACAAAATGATAACAGCGAGACCTCTTACCAAAACCTATGGGATACAGCAAAAGCTTACCTGAGAGGAAAACTAACAGCAATTAACGCTCACATCCAAAAAACAGAAAGCTTAGATACTGACAACCTAATGAATAAGCTCAAGGAATTGGAAAAAGAAGAGCAAACAATTTCCAATCCTAATAGAAGAAACGAAATAACAAAGATCAAAGCAGAACTAAATGAAATGGAGAACAAAAGAACTATACTAAAAATCAACAAAACCAAAAGCTGGTTTTTTGAAAAGATAAACAAAATCGATGGCCCTCTTGCTAGATTGACAAGGACCCAAAGGGAAAGGACTGTAATAAACTCAATAAGAAATGAAAAGGGAGAGATCACAACAGATACCAAAGAAATATAAAACATTATTTTTGACTATTATAAAAATCTATATGCCCAAAAACTACAGAACGAAGATGAAATGGATAAATTCTTGGATTCATACAACCTCCCTAAGATCACGCAGGAGGCAACAGAATTCCTAAACAGACCAATCTCAAGCTCAGAAATTGAAACAGTAATTAAAAACCTGCCCAAACGGAAAAGTCCTGGGCCAGATGGCTACACTTCAGAGTTCTACCAAACATACAAAGATGAACTCATACCTATACTACAGAAACTATTCCACACCATTGAGAAGGATAGTATCCTTCCTAACTCATTCTACGAAGCCAATATCACCTTGATACCAAAGCCAGGAAAGGACACAACAAAAAAAGAAAATTACAGACCAATATCCCTCAGGAATACAGATGCAAAAATCCTAAATAAAATTTTGGCCAATAGGATTCAGCAGCACATCAAAAAAATAATTCACCATGACCAGGTGGGCTTTATTCCAGAGATGCAAGGCTGGTTCAACATACGCAAGTCTATAAATGCAATTCACTTCATAAATAAAATCAAGAACAAAGACCATATGATTCTGTCAATAGATGCAGAAAAAGCATTTGACAAGGTCCAACACACCTTTATGATAAAAACTCTTAACAAAATAGGCATAGATGGCTCATACCTTAAACTTATCAAATCCATCTATGACAAACCCACTGCTAATATCATTCTAAATGGAGAAAAATTGAAAATCTTTCCCCCTTCAATCCGGAACTAGACAGGGGTGTCCACTATCTCCTCTCCTATTTAACATAGTGCTCGAAGTCCTAGCGATAGCAATTAGACAGGAGAGGGGTATTAAGGGCATTCAAGTGGGGGCAGATGAAATCAAACTCTC
>VSMD01015331.1:0-36309 GCA_008750895.1 Mirza zaza | reverse complement strand
ACTCTGTCTCAAAAAAAAAAAAAAAAAAAAAGACCAGCCTGGGTAACATAGCAAGACCCCTATCTCTACAAAAAATAAAAATTAGGCTGGGTGCGATGGCTCACGCCTGTAATCCTAGCACTCAGGGAGGCTGAGGCGGGCGGATTGCTCAAGGTCAGGAGTTCGAAACCAACCTGAGCAAGAGCAAGACCCTGTCTCTACTATAAATAGAAAGAAATTAATTGGCCAACTAATATATATATATATATATATATATATATATATATATATAAAATTAGCTAGGCATGGTGGCATATGCCTGTAGTCCCAGCTACTCGGGAGGCTGAGGCAGCAGGATTGCTTGAACCCAGGAGTTTGAGGTTGCTGTGAGCTAGGCTGACGGGACGCCACAGCACTCACTCTAGCCTGGGCATCAAAGCAAGACTCTGTCTCAAAAAATAAAATAAAATAAAATAAAATACAAAACTGTTAAATAAATAAATAAAATAAAATAAAAATTAGCCGAGCATGATGGCATGTGCCTGTAGTCTCAGCTACTTGGGAAGCTGAAGCAGGAGGATCACTTGAGCCCAGGAGTTGGGGGCTACAGCCATTAACGATCATGCCCTTGCACTTCACCTGGGAGATAGAACAAAACCTTGACGAAAGAAAGGAAGAAAGGAAAGAAAGGAAGAAAGAAAGAAGAAAAGAAATAAAGAAAGAAGTGCTTAGGTGAGCATACTGTTCATTCTTTTCAAGTGAGTCAATAAACATTGATCACTTGGGCCTCTTCACACATTCCTCTGGCTTCAACCTCCACTTACATGGCTTCCAAATCTCTATGTCCACATTCATTTTTCTCCTGAGTTTCAGAACCAGATTTCTAACTCCCAACTAGAAATCTCTACCTGGATGTCCCACAGGTACCCCAAACACAATAAATCCAAAATAATCTTCCTGTTATACTCACCCCACAACCAGCTCTACTGGTTTCCTCAAACTTGGCTAATGGTATTATTATCTACCATCACTATCAGCACAAGCTAGAAATCTGGTAGTCACCCCCACCCTGAATCAATAGGTTACCAAGTCCATGAAATTCTACCTCCTAAACATCCCTTGAGTCCACGCCCCTTTTGTCCACTCCAAGGCCACTCTCTCCAGGACCACCTGCAGGTAGTAGTCTTCAGTCATTGCCATCCATCCACCCAGAGACAAACAGAGGTAATTCTAAAATACAGCTCTGATCATCCTAACCCCTGCTTACAACAGCCTTCCACCACCTGGGAAGGAAGGTCCAGACTTTTGTGGCCTTTTGATTTCTGCCCACAGCCAATTACTGCTTCAATCTCATTTCCCTCCTCAATACTCTAGCACCCAGCAACTTCCCACTTCCCCAATCCATCACCTCCTTCCACGCTTGCCTGTGCTCATCCCTTTACGGAAATATCCCTCCCTTCCTCCCTCAATTTCTCCAGCTGGCAAATTCCTGCTCATCCTTCCAGACCTTGTTCAAGTGTCACCCTAGAGCAGGCTTCTCTGATGAGGCCCCTGAGTAACTCCGCCCCAGGCAGGGTTAATGACTCCTTCTCCTAGAGTGCCTCAGCACATTGTTTATGCCTCAGTTGTACCCTTTGCAGTACAATTATGTATTTCCCATCTGCTTCCCCTATTAGACTATGAACACTTTGAAAATGGGGTCACAGTTTACTTGGCTTTGTATCCCTAGGACCCAGCAAAGAGCCTGGCACTAGACAAATGCTCCCTAACATTTGGGGGCCGGGGAGGGAGAAGATGGATAAATGAAATTTTAAAAAGAAGTGATGTTTTTACATGGGCTTCGTTATAAGTGCTTTATCTCATTTATTTTCTATAAGAGAACTTAACCCTACACAGGTTCTTATAGGAAATTATTAACCCCATTTTATAGATGGAAACCAAGGGTTTGGCCAGGCACAGTGGCTCACGCCTGAAATTCCAGCACTTTGGGAGGCTAAGGAGAGAGGATTGCTTGAGGCCAGGAGTTCGAGGTTGCGGAAAGCTGTGATAGCACCACTGCACTCCTGGCAGGGGGACAGAGTGAGACCCCATCTGTAAAAAAATAAAATTAAAAAAGAAAACAAACAGAAAACAAAACCAAGAGTTTAAGTAACGAGCCCAAGTTCACATAGTTAATCAGCCATAGAGCGCGTCCATGGCTTTTGTTCCTCCAGATTCTTTCTTCCCTCAATGTGTGGGAGTATCAGTGAGCAGAGAGGTCAGGTGTACAGAAGCATTAACAGGACACTGCAAGAGGCAGGGATGGTCTACAGATTGGATAATCTGGCTCTCAAGTATTAAAACTTATTAATAATTAAATGGTTTGTGAGTCCCATCTAAAATCCAAGATTTTTTTTTCTTTCTTTCTTTTTTTACTTTTTAAATATTTTGTTATTATAAAATATTAACTATCACAGAAAGAGTAAACAAAATGTATCATTTAAGAATAATTATAATCTGTGCAACTCCCACCCATGTGAAGTTACAGAATTGCCAGGGCCTCAGAACCCTGCCCTCTTTGTCTTTCCTTCTGATCTCTAGAGGAACCACCATTCTGACTTCTGTGATAAATAATTTCCTTGCTTTTATTTTATTTTTATTTTTTGAGACAGAGTCTCACTGTGTTGCCCGGGCTAGATTGCCGTGGCATCAGTCTAGCTCACAGCAACCTCAGACTCCTGGGCTCAAGCAATCCTCCTGCCTCAGCCTCCCGAGTAGCTGGGAGGTGCCACCATGCCCAGCTAATTTTTTTCTATTTTTAGTTGTTTGGCTAATTTCTTTCTATTTATAGTAGAGATGGGGTCTCGCTCTTGCTCAGGCTGGTTCGAACTCCTGAGCTCAAGCAATCCTCCCGCCTTGGCCTCCCAGAGTGCTAGGATTACAGGCATAAGCCACCACGCCCGGCCTCCTTGCTTTGATTTATTGCTCCTTGGGAAAGGTGGTATTGAAGGCGGAAAGAAGAATAAAAATTTAAAAAATTGAAAAAAAAATAAAGAAACATTTATTGCTCTTTGCTACAATAACACACATATACACTCATACAGATGCTCCTCCACTCACATTGGAGTTACATCCTGATAAACTTATCACCAGTGGAAAATGCATGCAATACAACCCCAGCCTACTAACATCATACTTAGCCTAGCCTACCTTAAATGTGCTTAGAATGCTATATTAGCCTAAGTTGGGCAAAAATCATTGAACACAAAGCCTATTTTATAATAAAGTGTTGACTAATCCATGTAACTTATTGAACACTATACTGAAAGTGAAAAATAGAGTGGTTGTATGTGTACTCGAAGTACAGTTTCTACTGGATGCGTATTGTTTTCCCACCATCATAAAGTTGAACCATTGTAAGTCGGGGACCAGATATTCATATATTTGCATGTAATAGTTCCTCGTTGCTGCTACAACAAATTACCACAACCTTAGTAGCTTGAAACACCAGAAATGTATTAGTTTACACTTCTGGAAGTCAAAAGTCTAAAATGAGTCTTCAGGGCTATGGTCCTTCTAGAGGCTCTGTTGGGAGAATCTGTTTTCTTGCTTTTTCCAATTCCTAGAGGCTGCCTATATTCCCTGACTTGTGGCCCCTTCCTCTGTCTCCAAAGCCAGCAGCATAGCATCCTCCCGCCCCCCTCCCCCCTCCCCCGGTCTGTCTTCTGCTTCTGTTCTTTTCTCTCCGACTCTGGCCTTCTCGCCTCCCTCTTATAATGACCCTTGTGATTACATTGGGCTCAGGTAGGTAATCCAGAATAATCTCAAGATTCCTGATGACATTTGCAAAGTCCCTTTTGCCATGTAAGGTATCACAGTTACAGGTTCCAGGGATTAGGACATGGTCATCTTTAGGGGTTATTATTCAGCCCATTATAATTCCTAAACAATTTCCTTTAGTTTTGTTTGTTTTTGAACTTTATGTATATGGAATCATATTGTATATATTATCATAAATGTATTATAATATATATTATAAACATGACCCATTTACATTTAATGTAATTATTTATATGTTGGAGTTCAAAACTACCATCTCATTTGTCCCATTTATTACATGTTGCCTTTTCTTTTCTTGCCTTCTTAGATTCTTTGAATTTTTATTTTATTTTATTTTATCGTTCCATATTTTTCTTCTAATGGTACAAAAGTTATATATCCTCTATTTTTTAGTGATTATCCAAGAACTTTATATCATTCTTAATTTAATCAAAGTCTGAATTTAACCAATCAAGACCTTTAACATTCTTTCATAAAATTCAAAGACCTTAGAACATTTCAATTTCATTTACCCTTTCATGCTATTATTGTGAGATATTTTAATTCTATCCTGTTTTTATGGTGGTTATTTTTGCCCTTCAAGATATTATTATTATTGTTTTATACAGTTAATATTTACTTAGCTGTATCCATATACTTACTACTTTCTTTGATCTTTCTTCCTTTTTCTCTATAAGGTCATCCTTATGAGAGCACCTTTATTATACCTAAAGGAAAGGTCTGAAGTCGGAATGTGCTCGTAGCAAAATCTCTCACTATTAATCTGTCTAAAAATGACTTTATTTTGTCCTTATTATTGGAAGATACTTTTGCTGAGTGTAGAATTCTAGTTTGAGAATTAAGTTCAATTACGGCTCCATTCCACTGGCTTCTGGCTTTCTTTATTACTTCATTTGTTTCTATCGAGAATTCAGCTATTGTCTAGTTGCCACTAATTTGAAGATCATTCTTTTCTTTGGTTGATTTTAAGATCTCATTTTTCATTCATTAAAATTTCACAGTGACGAGTGTAGATGCAGATTTCTTTTTATTTTTTTCTGTATATCATTCTTGAATCTGTGAATTGATGTTTTTGATGAGTTCTGAAAATTTTTAGCCATTATCTCTTCGAATATTGCCTTTCTCCAAGTCCCCTGTCTCCTCTCCTTCTAAGAGTTTGATTAAAGGAATGTTAGACCTTTTCACTGTATAGTCTCCATTTCTTTTAACCTGTCTTTCATATTTTCTATATTGTTGTCCCTTGTACTATAACCTGAATAATTTCTTCTGATCTGCATTTCAGTTCTCTAATTCTCTTTTCAGTTGTGTCTAAACAGCTATTAAACATGACTATTTAGAGTTTTAAATTTTGGTTATTGTATTCGTATTTTGAGAATTTCTGTTTGGTTCTTTTTCAGATCTTCTAGGTCACCTTTATAGTTCCCTTTCCAGTATATTATTTTTGGGGTTTTTTTTTTCCTTTAAATTTAATAAGCATAGTTCTTTTTATAGATTCCATCTAGTAATTTCAAAATCTGAAGTCTTTGCAGGTCTCTTTCTTCTAGCTATGATTCTTGATGGCCTATTTCCTTGTAGGCTTGGTTTTTTGGACTGCTGCTTGTTGTTCTTAAAATTTTATTTATAGAGGTGATGAATTCTTTGAAGCCTGGGGTGATGCTAATTTTCTGCAGAGAGAACTTCCATTTGTCTGTTCCAGGTACCCAGAGGCACTTTAAACTAAATTCACAACTTGAGAGATTTTTGTGTTTTTATGGTTTCTTTTGTTTGTTTACTTTTATTTGTTTATTTTTTTGATCACCAAAATGAAATGAATTTGGAAGCTGCAGAAGGACTAATTTGCAATTACAACTTCTCAGAGCAATTCCCTACTTTTACCACCTGCCCTGCTCTGATCACCATAAAGGCAATTTTTCCTGTAATCTCTTGGACTGGATGGTGAAGGCACTTTTACTTTTGTTTCACCCTTGCTCTGTGGGGTTGACCCACATTAGTAAAAGGAGGGTAAGCCCTGGGTTATAATTCTGTGCCCCTTGTCCCAAGAAGCCCTCAGAACCAAAGTTCAAGTTTGCCCAAATTGGCAAATGCCCTTAGTATTATACAAAAACAGCTTTAGGGCTCCAGTGAACTTTCAGAGTTCTTATTTTCTGTTTGATTTTGGACTGTAATTGATTTTTTACTAGCTTGCCAGGTCTTTGATGCTTTTAAGACGTTAAAAAAAATTTTAGTGAGCATGTTTGGTTGTTGACAATGGGAGGTTGGTCTGAATACCTATCCTGCCTTATTCCTGGAAATGGAAATCTCTTCTCAATCAATCATCCTGGGCTTTCTTGAACTGCACACATAGAAACTAAAAATCAGGCTGGGAGAGGTGTCTCACACCTAGAATTCTAGCACTTGGGGAGGCTGATCATCCTGGCTGAGAATTGCCTGAGGCCAAGAGTTTGGGGCTGCAGTGAGCTATGATCAAGCCACTGCACACACATACACACAAAGAAAAGAAACTAAAATACCATCATAACCTGCTCTCAGCAAGTTAACATATGGGAAAGCAAGCATATGTTTTTTAAGTCTTCTGCATGTACTTCAGGAAAAGAATCATTGCAAGTTTCCCTTAAATAGACTACAAAAATTGAATTACATAAAAATTTTTCAGGAACATATCTGAAACTTTCTAAGAAACAATTTAATTTGCTAACTACTATTAAAAATAGTATTTTCTACTATTACAAAATTCAATTTTCTAACTACTATTAAATTATTTTAAAATTACAACACTTTATCAAGAAATTACTTTTCCAGCAACTCAGCCACCCAAGAATCCAGAAGGAAATACAAAATGACTCTACATAGTCCCATAGATGGCACAAGTCTCATCACCTTATTTAATCCCCTTTATTCATCGGAAAGTCCCTGAAGTCTCATTTAGAGCCTACTAACTCTTATTTCATGTACAACTCAAACTTGGTTCTCTGGTTTTCTAGCCCATAACCCCCCAGAAACAGTAACTTGAAAGTGGACATGTATTTTGAAGGTGGGCTCATTGTAAAAGCCAGAACAGCATCTGACAGCTCTACAAAGAGAGAGAAATCTGTCCAAAAAGTTCAAGAAGAAGCACAATGGAAACATTTAGCCCAAAATACACAAAAACTTGCAGTAGGCTCATCGCACCACTTCACAGTATAGTGAACAAACATTTATGTTCTTGGTGCTGATCCTGAGGCAGCATTAAACTAGTTGGGCTGTTTCTGAAAGCTGGGAGGGATGTAGTGCCTTAATACATTTTCTATATTTATATTATTTTATTATTATTATTATTATTACTACTTTTTGAGATAGGGTCTCACTGTTGCCCAGGCTAGAGTGCAGTGACATCATCAGAGCTCACAGCAACCTCAAACTCTGGGCTCAAGCAATCCTCCTGCCTCAGCCTCCCATGGGACTACAGGCCCGACACCATGCTGGCTAATTTTTTTTTTCTATCTTTTGTACAGACGGGGTCTTGCTATGCGCTCAGGCTGGTCTCAAACTACTGGCCTCAAGCAATCTTCCCACTTTGGCCTTCCAAAGCGCTAAGATTACAGGCATGAGCCACCGAGCCCCACCTATATTTATATACTATATTTATAAGGAGCTAAAATTTAAAATTACTTTTATGGTGAATTTTTTTCTAATTTGGAAAATTTCACTCACTAGTGGGGTCCAACAAATAAGCATTTTTGTATTATAGCTTCTTAAAATCCAATTTCCCTCTGAGACTGAGTCCAGAAAATTCAGAGTTTATAAATGCCCTAAATGCGCCCTATAGTCCTTTAGCCTCCAATCTAGGAGTTAAAGAAGGAGTATTTTTCTCAGTATCACTGAGTTCTAAAGTATAGATTTAAGAGAAAACAACTCCAATAGCCACATGCAAGAGAAAGAGTCAGAGAAAGAGGGTCTGGTTTCACTGCAGAGCAGCCCCACTTTGGCGGGTTATGTAAATACACAAAAGAGAACGTTGTCAGTTGGGAAGAGAGGATGGGAAAGAAAATCCTCTCCAGACTTCCTTGCTATTGTTTATCTCCCTTTTAGTACGAATATCCTCCCTGCCTCCCAGCGTAGGTTAGAAGTCAGGATTCCCGACATACACACGCTTTGGGATCTACCGATGTTTGCATCCTATTTCCATGATATTCGAATCACCACTTGAAAGGTTTTGGTCCTTGTCGATCCCGAGAGGAGGAGCCGAATGTTTGGATCGTTCTCATTATTATATCATCAGTATCATACCAGAGTCTCAAAAATTGGAAAACCCAGCCATCTGCTCATTGCTAGGTGCTAGCTACTCCACCCATATCATCCCAGTGTAATTAATTCCCTTAGTATTTAATCCTACTAATTTGCACTCGACTTTTGAAGTACTAAATTTATATTTGTAAATTTGTTTTTCTTTTTTATTCTGTGAATGGAGTTAACATCTGAATCGTAGGAGAAAGGGACTTGCATTTTGTTTGGAATTGGCAGGTAGGTTGCCTTTTGCAAGCCAACTCCAGTTGATTTGATGGAAAGTCCTGTTTTGAAGGATACTGAAGCTGCTTCCAGGCTCAATAGGAAAGAGCACGGAGATCCATTAGCTGTGTTGGCCCTGAGGCAAAGAGGGAGGGCAGCGCGCACAGCAAATATTTGTCAGCCTTGGTCTGGTTCAACAAATATTTATTGAGTGCCTATTATATGCCAAGTAGTGTCTAAAGTGCAGGCTTCTTTTTTGTTGTTGTTTGTTTGTTCTGTAGTGTTTTTATTTTAAATAAAGGAGACGTGGTTCCTGCCTTTCAGAAGGTACAATAAATGACAAACATCTGAGCAAACAGTTAAGAGGCAATGTGGAATATGCAAGGATGAAGTGTGTCCTTTGAGACTGTAAGGTCTGGGGTCAGAGAGTCGGGGGGAGGGGAGATGGGGCAGCAGGGAAGGAGTTGAAGAGCAGGTCAGACTCCAGCAGCCTCAGCGCTGGCCTGAATCCCCTGTCCTCTCACCTCAAGCACTTCCAAATGGCCGCGCTCCAGTATAGTGCCCGTTTCTGGGCAAATTTCCTGTAGGCACCCTGATAGGGAGCCCATGTAGCACTGCTCCCTGTCGTCCACAGTCTTTGTCGCATTACTGATGACTCCTCTCTGAGTGTCACCAGGGTAGGTGACTGCCCTGTAGGCGTCTGAAGCAGCCAAGGCAGGACTGGACAGAGGGTGCTTCTGTGGGCTCAGGCTTTCACAGCAGCCGAGCTGTGCTAACAATGACAGGGATAGCCCACAACCAGGAATAATTATTCTTAGATGGTACAAGCTTTGTGAGGAGTTCAGGAAGGACAAAATCCAGAATAATCTGAGGTTTGTAAAAAATGTTAAATATGACCAGGCGCGGTGGCTCATACCCGTAATTCTAGTGCTGTGGGAGGCTGAGCTGGGAGGATTGCTTGAGGTCAGGAGTTCTAGACCAGCCAGAGCAAGAGCAAGACTCCATCTGTACCAAAAATAAAAAAAGTTAGCCAAGTATGGTGGCGCATGGCTATAGTCCCAGCTACTCGGGAGGCTGAGGCAGAAGGATCCCTTGAGCCCAGGAGTTTGAGGTTGCTGTGAGCTAGGCTGATGCCATGGCACTCTAGCCTGGGCAACAGAGTGAGACTCTGTCTCAAATAAAAAAAAAAATACTAAACAAAAAGGCTTTTTACAGGCTATGTTTGGATCAAAAAAGACCAACCAAGACTATGATTCATTCCTTGGGACAGATATGTAATCCTAGCAGACTGTAAGGAAAAGTTGTGAGGGCTGAATTATTCTTTTGCATCACTTTCCTCTATGTAAGGTGTTTCTCACAGGGAGCAGCAGCAGAATAGCCCAGAGTGTGTGTTACAATGCACATTCCCAGGCCCCATCCCCACTCTACCAAGCCTAAATCTCCAGGAACAGACTGGAATCTACAGTTTTAAACACACTCTGCCCCCATCCAAGCAATTCTGATGCATGTTCACTAAAGATTTAAAACCACTATTCTTGTACTCACTTCGGCAGCACATACACTAAAAATTGGAACAATACAGAGATTAGCATGGCCCCTGTGCAAGGATGACACACAAATTCGTGAAGCATTCCATAATTTAAAAAAAATAAAATAAAATAACACCACTACTCGTAAGGATAGAACAATAATAGTTATAAGGAGGCAGGGCGCGGTGGCTCATGCCTGTATCCTAGCACCCTGGGAGGCTGAGGCGGGAGGATCGCTTGAGCTCAGGAATTCGAGACCAGCCTGAGTAAGAGCAAGATCCTGTCTCTATAAAAAAATTAAAAAATAGTTATTAGGAAATTGAATCCCAAGATAAATGAGGAGATGTAAGCGAGCACCACTGACTTCAAAGGAGTTTAATTCTGCAAATTCTATGAAATACTTCCAAGATAATGAAATCATTTGCAGATATGATCATACAAATATCAACATCAATCTTTAAGAAATAATGGAGAATGGCAGAAGTGCTAGAAACTTGGAGATAGGCAAATATGAGTTGCTGTTAAGTAGCAAAAAAAGGACAGTTAAGAAAATACAGAACTGTCAGTTTTCTGTGGCTTCTTAGGCAAACTTTGGAGTGTTTATAAGCACTCACTCAAAAATGCATTGGCGATCATTAAGAGTCAGTCTGGAGCCACCACAAATAAATCTATATGTGTCTTCTGTTTTAAGCCACATCACCCCTTGCTGAAAGTAGTCAAGCTATAAATTATAAAAAACAATATATACTACACTAACCTCATTTCCTTTTTTTTTTTATTGGAGACAGGGTCTTACTCTGTCACCTGGGGAGAGTGCAAGTGGTATCATCATAGCTCACAGCAACCTCAAACTCCTGGCCTCAGCATATCCTCTTGCCTCAGCCTCCCAAGTAGCTGGGACTACATGCACGCGCCAACATGCTTGGCTAACTTTTCTATTCTTTGTAGAGACTGGATCTTGCTCTTGCTTAGACAAGTCTCAAACTCCTGGCCTCAAGTAATCCTCCTGCCTCAGTCTCCCAAAGCGCTAGGATTATACGTTTACCACCACATCCACCCTCATTTCCTTTTTTGATAAGGTTGCTAAAACAGTAGATAATGAAATTAGCTTATGTTGGTTTTTGCTAGGCCTTTGACAGCGTCTCATGACATGTAGTGGACAAGATGGAGAATCTGAGAAAATTTATAGGACTAACCATTAATATTTGTTGACAGCCTACTACATCTTAGGAACCATGCTAGGCATTTTATAAATACTATTTCACTTAATCCTCAGCCCATCCCTATAAAGTAAAAACAATCATCTCATTTTACAGATGAGAAAACAAAGCAGATATTCATCGGGTAACTTGTCCAGAGTCATAGAGCTAGTGCATGGTAAAGCGAGGGTTTGAACTGCAGTCTACTCTGAGATCAAACCTGGGGTGCCTAACAACTACACTGCATTTCAGATGGATGGATGGAGTCACAGCTGGGTAAAATACCGTGTTCAGAAACAGATGATCCGTGGATTCGTGCCAAGCTGAGGGGACTCACTAACGGCTGCCATGGGTCTACAAAATTGGCCCAGGGCTGCTCAACATTTTTATTAGTGACTTGGATAAAGATATAGAAGTCAGGCTTATCAAATTTACAGATGGCAGAAAGCTAGAGGGGAGGGATAGCTAATATAATAAATGAGAGAATCATGATTCAGAATGATCTTGGCAGATGGGAATACAGGCCAGAGCCAACAAGAGGAAATTGAATAAGGACCAAGGTAAAATCCTCTACTCTGGTTTCAGTGGTAAGTACAATTAGGAATGACCAGCCTAAGAGTGTAAGAAAAAAATTTAGAAACCTAGGAGATTAATTTGAACCATTGATACAATCAGTTTCCTACAGATTGAGTTCAAAATGATATATAGTCATGTGCCAAATGATGACATTTTGGTCAATGGTGGACGGCATATATGACGGTGGTCCTGTAAGATTATAATGGAGCTGAAAAATTCCTATTGCCTGGTGACATTGCAGCAGTCATAATGTTGCAGTGTGATGCATTACTAATGCAAATCTATGATGAAAAAAAGAAACAGACCAAGCAAAGGATCATGGTCATATTTCTGAAAAGAGTGACACCTTCTTAAGAAAGCCTCAGGCAGGTCCTGCAGGAAGTATTCCAGAAGAAGGCACTGTTAGCATAGAAGACAGCTCCATACCTGTTATTGCCCCTGAAGACCTTCCAGCAGGACAAGATGAGGAGGTAGAAGATAGTGATATTGATGATCCTGACCCTGTATAGGCCTAGGCTAATGTGTGTTTGTGTCTTAGATTTTAACAAAAAAGTTTCAAAAATTAGAAAATTAAAAAAATTTAAAATATAAAAAAGTTTATAGAATAAGGATATAAAGAAATAAAATATTTTTGTACAGCTGTATGTTTGTGTTTTAAGTGTTATAAGAGTCAAAAAGTTAAATAAAATTTAAAAGTTTATAAAGTAAAAAATTACAGTAAGCTAAGGTTAGCTTATTGTTAATGAAAGAAAAATGTTTTTTAATAAATTAGCGCAGCTTAAGTGTCCAGTGTTTATTAAGTCCACAGTAGTGATGCCCTAGGCCTTCACATTCACTCACCACTCATTCACTGATTCACACAGAGCAACTTCTAGTCCTATAAGATCTGTTCATGGTAAATGCCCTATACAGGTGTAACTTCTATCATTTTTACCATATTTTTACTGTACATTTTCTATGTTTAGATACACATATACTTACCATTGTGTTGCAATTGCCTACAATATCCAGTGTAGGAATATGCCATACAGGTTTGTAGCCTAGGTATGTAGTAGGCTGTACTATCCAGGTTGTGTAAGCATCCTTTATAATGTTTGCACAGCAACAAAATCACCTAACGATGCATTTCTCAGAACATATCCCTATCTGGCCAGGCACAGTAGCTCACACCTGTAATCCTAGCACTTTGGAAGGCCAAGGCAGGAGGATCGTTTGAGGCCAGGAGTTTGAGACCAGCCTGGACAACATAGCCAGACCCCCATTTCTAAATTAAAAAAAAACAAAACTGAGATATAGCTCTGTGTTAAGTGACACATGACTATATATGCAACAACAACAAAATGTACTTCTATATCTAACTGGTTCCCTAACCGACAACCCTCCAAAGCTGAAGCTACCATTTAACATCAAATCTGCGATGCTATTGATTGCAAGATGCACCAGTGTTTCAGTACCACTGAAGAAGGAGGAAAAATACCATCAATTAAACTAAGGTGTAATGCTTTCATATCACTTAGCATTTTTATTTTATAATGATTAAAAGAGGCTTTTAAACTTTGATAGCTCTTTGAGGAAGACGGGTCACCACACAGCAGAGCCAGCCGTTCCTACCCCTGGCTCGCAGCTCACTGGGCAAGTTCACTCTGGCCTGGGAGCGGGTAGGCCCGGAAGCCCCGCCCAGGCCTTGGCCTTTAGGGATACCAGAAAGACACCTGTGGAGCCAGAGGTGGCAAGTCACCAAATTAAAGTCACACTAACCAGCCACAAGGGAAAACCCCTGGAGAAGGTGTGGGCTGGTCAAATCAGAGGCACAAAAGAAAAGAACCTCGAAGTGAAAGGGCCCGTCTAAATGCTACCAAGACCCTGAGAATCACTGACAGAAAACCTTGCGCTGAAGGTTCTGAGGCTTGGGATCATTTCCGGATGAGAATCCACAAGCAATCACTGTTTTGCACAGTTCTTCCTAGATTATTAGACAGATTACTTCCATCACTGTTGAGCCAAAAGTCGAGGCTGCAGTCACCATTGCTGATGCTTAAATCAACTACTGTACTTTAATTAATTGATTATCAGTTGCTAAAAAAAATTATGTAATAGACAGGTTTTATCACATATCAAGTGCGCGTAACACACAAGGAAAATATAAGAGAAATAAATTGGTTAAGGTATTCCCCAAACTTCTCATTATATACAGCTAAACTGTATACAGCCAATCTTCTGAAATGTGTTTGAATTCAGAGTTTTGTGTATATATCCCGTTTTTCCAGACACAGCTGTCCTCTACACCATCAGGAGTGTGTGAGTTACTCAGCATTTTGAGACAGGGTCTTGCTCTGTTGCCCAGGCTAGAGTGCAGTGGTGTCATCATAGCTCACAGCAACCTCAAACTCCTGTGCTCAAGTGATCCTCCC
The DNA here is from genome assembly GCA_008750895.1 of Mirza zaza. Lineage (NCBI taxonomy): Eukaryota > Metazoa > Chordata > Mammalia > Primates > Cheirogaleidae > Mirza > Mirza zaza. The sequence goes on along the minus strand of VSMD01015331.1, from coordinate 22,311 downwards.
ACCTCAGCCTCCCAAGTAACTTGGACCATAGGCGCGCCACTATGCCTGTCTGATTTTTTAATTTTTTGTACAGACGGTCTCGCTGAGGCTGGTCTTGACCTCCTGGCCTCAAGCGATCCTCCCGCCTCAGCCTCCAGGAGTGCTAGGATTACAGGATTACATCACTCACTGTGCCATGCTGGCCCTTTCTTGATCTTTTCAGAAGTGTCAACAGAGGGTTTCCAAAAACAATTCAGATTATGTTGCTTGTTGAATGAAAAGTTGATGAGTTGCAGTTGTCCATTCTTGCTACCAAAAATATAAAACAAGTTGGCTCATGTGCAGGCAGTGACATTCTCATCATGCCTGTCGCCTGGCCAACAGCAATTATATGACACCCTTGATCAGAAGAGGCATCCTGATTCCAGAGATGTTGAACGTAGAAAGTTGTGTCTCTAAGAATTGATAAAACGCAGTATTTATGCTCAGCGTGCAGGTCCAAACCCCATCCAAACTTTGGGATCCACCCTGTCTCATGACAAGGGAAGTTCAAAAGACTCTTACGTGCATGTATTTTACAGTCGCAATCCTGTCTACTCTGGCGTAACCATGTGTGCAGGTTTCTAAACAGGCGAGGAATGAATGTGGTCACCGCTGCGTAGGGACTGACGGACCTGTGGTTGTTGGGCATGGGGAGGAAGGTTCCAGGGAGGAGGAGATTTGAGACCAGGCCACTGAGGGGAAGGCTTGGGTTTGGGTGAGCATCGCAGCCCTTGAGCAAGCTAGTAAATGTCTCTGAGACTCACATTTCCTCATTTATACAAACCTTACAGGAGCGCTGTGAAAATTAAATGTGAACCAGCTGGCCAAAGGCCGGTGACAGGAGTCTGTTGTTCGAAAAGAGTCTGTTCCCCTTACAGTGGCTGCTGTGGGTTATTTCACTTGCGTTTTGACTGGGCGGGATTTCACAGACATGTCTAAAAAGGACTTGTGAGGTAGAGGGCGGGGCCGCTCCAGAGACTAAGATGCAGGAAAACAAAAGTTATCCTGGAAACGTAATCCAGCCCAGAGCTTGAAAGCAGGTAGCCTACACCCAGCCCACCTGGGCTCAGATTCTGGCTCTCCACATGCTAACTGGGTGACCTCAGGCAAGTTACTTAACCTCTCTGTGCCTCAGTACCCTCATCTGTAAAATGGGGCTAATAGTAGCACCTATGTTATGGGGCCATTGTTAGGATGAGGTCACCACATGTAAAGTGCTTAGAATAGCGACCAGCACAGTATGTGCCCTCCGCAAGTGTTCACTATTGGGGTCATTATGTATCGTGAAGACAGTCTACCATAGATCCGTTTGGTTGAAGGGGAGAAGGGAGATGTGGGTGAAATGTGACACAAGGGTCGTGACTGGGTGACATCTGCCACACAAGGGCTTTTCATAGCTGTAAGTCCAGGCCTGGCCCCACCTCCCTCAGCCGCCTCCCACTAAAGCATCTCTCACCTGCTCTGCCCCCCGGCCTCCCAGGGCACCATGGGTTGGTACATGCTTTGTACACATTTCCTTGTGTAGTCATTTATGATTTTATATTCTGCCTCCTCAACTCAATTGTAAACCCACTGAGGAAGGAGAGAAAACACCCGGCACGGGCCTCGTTCAGCCCATGCCTTTCCACCGTGCTGTGAGTGTGAGGAGGACATGGGTGAGTGGTCAGGACCAGCCTTAGAATCGGGCAGTCCTGGGGTTTTTTGTTCATATATATATATACATACATATACATATATATTTTTTTTTTAATTTCAGCATATTATGGGGGTACAAATGCTTAGGTTACATGTATTGCCTTTCCCCCTCTAGTCCTGGGTTTTAGTCCCAACTCTCTTGCTTCCTCAACATATGACCTTGGAAAGTTGCTTAACCTTACGAGACCTCAGTTTCACCATCTATAAAATGGGGACAGTACTATTACCTACCCCAGAGGGCCATTGTAAAGATTGAGGCAATGCCTGAAAAATATCTAGCACGGAGCCCTCGGCCATAGCAAACATTCAGTAAGTGGTAGCTTTGATTATGCTGAAGGTAAAAGAGAAGACCGCTTAGAAGGGGTCCTATGAGAAGCGCAGTGTGTGGTTTACCGTGCACTGGTAGGGAGAGCAAGGGGAGGTGCCCACTGCCACAGTCCAGCATCGAAGTGATGACTGGCGATTGACCTATACTCTTTGGCCCCTGGCCAGCACCCCCACCCCTGCGCAAGGTGGTGGTACTGGTCATTCAATCCCATGAAGATGACGGTTCTGGTTTCAGTATCAAAATGTTAAGTACCTGCTATGGATTGTACCAATGTCCATTTCCTAGCTGTGATGCTACCATTGAGGAATGCTGGGAGAGTGGCATATGAAATCTCTCCATATTATTTCTTATAACTACATGCAAATGTACAATTATCTCAAAATTTGAAATTTTTTTAAAAATACGGCTAAATTAATTCATATTTTTCATGGCCTCTTTTCTGTGGCCTTCTTCCTCCCTGACTCCCTTCCCACAGGTCTGTATTATCCCTGGTATCCTGCAAACAACAGCGCTTATGCTGAATTGTACCAACGCTCCACCAAAAACCTGGTGAGAAAATAATAATGAAAATAACAATAATAAATAATCGAGTGTTTACTACGTGCCAGAACGGTTCTAAACACTTTATGTGCGGTATTTCTTTTAATCTTTTTGATAACCCTTGAGGTTTCTATAATCTCTGTTTTACAAGGGAGAAAACTCAGGCTTTGGAAAATTAAATAACTTGTCCTAGATCACACAGCTGAGCCAAGACTACAAATCTGCCTGGCCTCAAAGTCTCCTTGGCTAGTATTCTTTGCAGATCTCTTAAAATCTGAGAGTTAGATTATTAAAAACAATGTCTAAAAATGTATTTTTAGATAACCATTGGAGATCCCTTTGTCTGCGCTTGTTGGATTTTCTAGACAGGACCCCAAGGAACCGTTCAACATTAAGGAGTGGCAGACTCAGTCCCTCACCTCCGTCAAGCCTTTGGCCAAATGTCTCTTTTGGGTTTTCTCTGGCCTCCATATGAAATGTTTGCAAAGCCCCTACACCCACCCTCACTCCATGCAAGGGTGACAGAATAAAGGGCTTTTTTTCAGTTTTCAAACAGGGAAAGTCTCTGGAAAACCTGGAGGGGTTGGTCACCCCACCTTGCTGGGAAGAGACCATTGGCTTGGCAGCACGATGGTCATTGATAACTTTGACAGGAGCTGTCTTTGCAGAGCTCTGGGACTGGAAGCCTGATTAGACTGGGTTTAGAAGAGAATGGGGGCCGGGCGTGGTGGCTTACGCCTGTAATCCTAGCACTCTGGGAGGCCGAGCCAGGCGGATTGCTTGAGGTCAGGAGTTTGAAACCAGCCTGAGCAAGAGCCAGACCCCGTCTCTACTATAAATAGAAAGAAAATTAATTGGCCAACTAATATATATAGAAAAAATTAGCCAGGCATGGTGGCGCATGCCTGTAGTCCCAGCCACTTGGAAGGCTGAGGCAGTAGGATTGCTTGAGCCCAGGAGTTTGAGGTTGCTGTGAGCTAGGCTGACGCCACGGCACTCACTGTAGCCTGGGCAACAAAGCAAGACTCTGTTTCAAAAAAATTAATTAATTAAATTAAAAAATAAAAAGAAGAGAATGGGCTAAACGCAATGCATTATCCCAGATTGCATCAAGCAGAAAAAGGACATTAGTGGGAAAACTGGTGAAATCAGAATAAAGTCTGGAGTGTAGTGAATAGTAATGTTCCAATGTGAGTTTCTTGGTATTGACAAATGTGCCATAGTAATACAAAATGTTAACATTAGGAGAAACTGGGTGAATGGTATATGGCAGTTCTCAGAATTATCTTTGCAACTTTTTGGCAAATCAGAAATCATTCCAAAGCGAAAATGAGAGAGAGAAAAGAGAAGAGAGGAGAGGAGAGAAGAGGAGAGGAGAGGAGAGGAGAGGAGAGGAGAGGAGAGGAGAGGAGAGGAGAGGAGAGGAGAGGAGAGAAGAAGAGAATGGGAGCAGATGAAAAGGAACCAGCAACTATAGACCATTTTCTCAAGATAGAATAATTTGCCTGTGGTTGAATTTTGAGCTCTGCAGAACTTCTACCACTAAAACTATGAGCTGTTTGTCAAAGATTTTTTGTCCTGCTCTAAGCAAACACTCCTGTAGAAGATAATTGACTAAATGTTGTTAGTCATGTATACCTTAATTTAAATGAGTTTATCAGCTCCTTTTCAAACAGCAAGTGGGGTGAGAAGTCAGGAAGTCGGGGCTGGCTTACTTCCCCGATGTGTCTAGCACTAGACCTCTTCAGTGACGTACCTTTCAGACCTTTAGCTTTTGCTTTCGTTCTTTACGTTACACAGATGTACATAAATGCATATCATTCTTTGGCCTGTTTCTTTCTTCTTCTTCCTTTTTTTAGTGGTTGCTTACAAAATTGGGGCAGAAATGTGTGTTCTTCCTTGGTTGGTTACAAGTGCTCTCAGGACGTTCGCGTTTTCACAACTGCTGAGCTCCTGGCACTAACCCCAGAGCCATTCACTACAGAAACCCTATCTGAGCCCCCAGACGGCATCTCCTGGCCTGAGGAGGCTGGCGCAGTGGCGCTGGCCTTATCTCACTGTGGCAGAGCCTTGAACTTTTTGCCTCTCCTGTCGTTATTTACGCTGAGCGTACTGGATTCCTAGGAGTAGGAGAGAAGCCCACATCTAAATGAGAAGATCTTATATTTAAAGAAGCTGTATGTGTATCCTTTCTTTCTGAGTCAAATACCATATGTGGAACATCATAATCCAATATTTATAAATGTCTTACAAATGAAAGCCGTGGATGTATTTTGAACTGACTGTGTTTTAAATTAAAATTTCACGATGTGCCAAAACAACAAAGGATGAAATTATACTTAAATAATTTTGTTTTAGTTTACCAAAAACAAACTTCTTGGTTTCTTTTTTAATTTTGCTTTTTAAAAACTTCTCCCTCCTTCACTGCTTCCCTTTCTTTATTTCTTTCATTCATGCATTTTCCCAGCCCAGGATAAAGCTGAAGCTAGCCAATTATTAACTGTGCAAATTCTACTAAACTTTAAAATACAATTGAGTTCATTAATACAGGTGAAACCCTTAGTCCCACAAAAACCCCACTGTTTTTTATTAGAAAAAACTCCAACCATAGTACCCTTTTTAAATTGATAATGTTGTGATAGGTCCTTTCTGATCTTTGTGCACCGAAGTTCTCCTTGGCTTACGAGGCCTGTCATTGCTTTCAAGACAAGTTTATAGAAAAATGGGAACCTCATTAAACAGCAACAAAAAACCTTTTAAGTTGATTAAATATTCTGCCTAAACATACAGGGCAAGGGAAATCAACCATGGATCCTTGTTTTATTTGTTTATTTTAGGACAGGATCTTGCTCTGTCACCCTGGCTAGAGTGCAGTGGTGTCATCATAGCTCACTGCAACCTCCAACTCTTAGGCTCAAGGGATCCTCCTGCCTCAGCCTCCTGAGTAGCCGAGACTACAAGTGTGCGCCACCACACCCAGCCTGATTTCCTTACAACACTGGCTTCAGTGTGAAAATGCATCGAAGGGGTAAGAATGAAAGCAGAGAGACTGGTTAATAGTCCAGGTTAGTGATAATGTCCTGTGGTTTGGGTTTGGGTGGTGGCAGTAGAAAGTGAGGTGTGAGCTGAGTCAGTATATATTTAGAAGCAGTAGTAGTGTTTACTAGTAGTATTTATGCCTGGCTTCTGCTGGCAGCTACCAAGCTTGTTTGTTCTACGTCATAGGTAACCACTAAATTTATAAGTTCGTCAACATGTCAGAGTTGATGGAATACTGTGTGACTCACTTCTTCTGAGAGTACACAGTCACCTAATAGATCTGGGCTTATTCAATTTAGATTACAAAGTGATGTCCATATGCGAAACAAGGAACCTGAAATTTGTGGATGTCTTTATTTTTGGTTATCAAGAGTCTCTTTCGTATTAATAGGAAACGAAACCATAAAAAAATGAAACTCTCCAAAGTAGTCCAGACAGGAACTGCTGTATCATAATGACTGTGTTCCCATAGTGATCTCACAAGATATGCAAAGTGCTCGGGCCACTCTGCAGTCAGCACACGACTGTGGATTGACAATATGCCCGTTGGTGGATATGGTGGGAGTCTGCCTGTAGCTGCAAAGTCCTTCCAACAGGCAAAAACATTCACCAGTAGCAAAGAGCTGAAAGCTGCCATGGAGTTCAGCTACCTTGAAAGCTCCTTGGAGCATAATTGTCAAAGATCTAGGAATATAGAGTGAAAAACCAAACAGAGTACTTTGAAGATAAGCAACCTTACATAGTGCCAAGTCCAAGATCAACCTCTAGACCAAACAGGCAGCTTGGAGAAGGAGGTCACATTGGTGGGATTTGCCATTGACCCTTGGATCATCTTTAGCAATACCCATCTATCTGCACTTGAACATGCACAAAGGTAGGATCAGGAGTGCCAAGGACTTGAACATGAATCACACCTTTTAGTCATGCCGCTGCTCTTCCCAGCACCTGGTGGGTAGAGGGGTATGACAGCAACTACTTACATGACTCTGAAGCTGGGCTGCTGGGCAAGACGTGTCACGGGGACAAAAGGCAGCGTGACTGCGGAATGCTTGGGAGGAAAGGGAAGCCCATAAACCAACCTGGTATGTCACAATTAGACTCTCGGCGGGTCCACTCAAGCAAATAGGAGGAAGAGAGAAGCATGGTGATTTTGGAAACAAGTCCTACAGACAGACAGAGAGACACCGACCAGAAAGCAGTTCGTAGAGCTCAGCTTGCGTGGGAATGCTCAGGACACCTGCATGAGCACAGCGATATGAGAAGAGCAACTGTGGCCACCTGGGCAGCTTCTAATGGGAAGACTAGAGCCGGAAGTCAGGGCTAGTCCTGGCTCTGCCACCTACTAGCCATGAACCTTGGGCATATATCTTAAGCTAGCTGGGTCTCAGTTTTTCTCATTCGTCACCAAAGACAACTCCTGAATGCTCATCCTATGTGTCACCTCTGCAGTATTTGACAGTGGTCCTCACCCTGACCCTAAGGCGCCTTCCTTCCCCATTGACTCTCTGCTCTCTGTTCTCTGGCTCTCCCGTGCCCCTAGCCACACTTTCTCACCTGCTCATTTGCTGCTCTCCCAGGCTCACCTCTGAAATGCCAGTACTCCCAGTTCTCATTCCTCTTCCCATCTCACATTTGGTCAATCCCGGTCACATCTAGGCTCTGACTGCCATGATGTTTCCCGAATCTCAAGCTCCAATTTCAACTTTTCTCAGGGTCTTTGGACAGGTATTCCCAACTGCCTACAGGGTTGGACATTCCCAGCAGGATATTCTTCAGTCAACCCAATGCCATTAAGTCTAGAATCAAGTTCATAGTCTTCTCTCCTTTCTCACCATCACCACCCACTTGTCTAGACGCCTAGGAGTTGTCCATTCTCCTTCCTGCTCCTCACCACAAGGTCAAGGCAGTCATCGAAGCAGCACATCCCTTCCTGTCTGTGCATATTAGCTCTTTGTCTGCCCTATTACAATGGTGGCAGAGGCTGTTAATTTTCTGGCAGTGCTCCTCTCCTTGATCTTTATTCTAGTATAGAGCCCCGAGTTTTAGCTGAATACAAGGCTTCCCAGCTAGAGACCACATTTCCTGGGGTCCCTTACAGCGAGGCAAGCCCGGGGACCACATGGCCACATGACTAGGTTCTAGCCAGCAGGAGGTCAGCAGAAGTGATACTGCTGGGCATTTTCTTTAAAAAGGAAATGGTTTTTCCTCTTCTTCCTTTCCTGCTGCCTTTCTGGTCCCACAGTCCCAACCTCACAGATGAGGACAGAATCCTAGGTCAGTGTTTCTCAAACTTATGGGTGTATCAGAATCCCCCGAGGGGTTGTTAAAACCCAGAGCGCTGGGCCCCAGCCCTAGAGTTTCTGATTTGGCCAGACCAGGGCAAGGCCCCAACACTTGCATCTCCAGTTTGTTCCCAGATGGTTCTAATCCTGCTGCAGTGCTGCACTTTGAGAACCACTGCCCTAAGGGATGGAAGGGCAACAAGGCAAAAAAGAACCTGGGCCATGGGGGGCCTCACGGAGCGGTGTCCCTTCTGTGGCTCCTGACCACTCATTTTAAGACGGTTACACGGGACTCTCATTTGTGTCTTATTTTGAGTCTCTGGGTTCCAGAAGCTTAGCCTATAGCCAGATAATACACCCCCAGTTCATCCTTCATGATTCAACTTACACTGTCTTTTGTTTTTGTTTTTCTTAGAGACAGGGTCTCACTATGCTGCCCAGGCTGGCATGCAGTGGCCATTCACACATGTGATCACAGCTCGCTACTGCCTCAAACTTGAGGGCTCAAGCGATCCTCCTGCCTCAGCCTCCTGCCTAAGCTGGAACTACAGGCACATGCCATAATGCCCAGCTCAACCTACACCATCTTTTTAAACCCTGATCTGACAGGTCATTCTCCTCTTTAAATTCTTCAAATCTTTCCTGTTGTCCAGCATAGCTTGACTCCACAAAGATGTCCTGACAAACAATGAGACTTGGAACATTGTGCGAAAGGGAAAGAATTCCAGGTGGTGGGCTGAAAATTGGGCATGACCCTCTTCTATACCGTGGGCCACAGTGGGGGATTCTCAAAATCTGAGTGCTCCCAAGGGAGAAAGTGAATTACAGTGAATTCCTCAGCAGGCAGATAACAGTAATAACGAGTAGCCCGTGGGTTCTAGGCCAGGCATATAATCGCCAAACGCCCCATGAGGAATCTAATATGTCCATTTGCCACTGAGGAGGCAGAGACACAGAGGTAAGTAAACTGCCCATGGTAGACACAGGACGTGCTGCTGCCCAGAGCCCTGTCCAAAGGAGGACTTGCCACCCAGATAGGAGGAGTGCAGATATGAGGACAGCTTCCTCCTTCGGGGTGTGCCCCAGCTGCAGATAGCCACGCCACGGAGGCCTGGCCCTGCCAGGGCAGCCTGTACCTGGTGACTGAGCAAGGCAGGGGTGCAAAGGCCTGTGCATTTCAGCCTGACGCACGTCAACCCTGGCGGGCCATGCTTACTCCAGCACTTCCCATCAGGTTGGCCAAGATTTGGTTGGGCCGGCCGTCTGCCATCTTCCTCTGCCCAACCCACTTCCTCCTGCTTTACCTCATAGGCGTAGATTCCTAATAAACACCTCTCATTCCAAAGTCTGTCTCAGAGTCTGCTTCCAGAGAACCCAACCTGCAAGACCGCCTGTAAGTGGCGTGGCTGGGCTTCAAACACAAGCCATCTGCCCATAATCGCAATTCCATGGAGGTTGCAAAATCAGGGTAAATCCAAGTTCCTTAGCACGACATGCAAGGCCCTTTATAAGTTGATTCCTATCTTCTGTGCTCACCTTATTTCCTACCACTCCCCATGACAGGCCATATTTCATAGCCACACCGAGCATGTGTTCACGGGGTACTATGACTGGAATGCCCTCTCACCTCCCAATGAAGCCCTTCCAAGTCTAGCTCAGGCACCATCTCCTTCGTGAAGCTTCCCCGAGGCCCCCAGAGAGTGAGGAGCAGCACGGAGGAGGGAATGGAGCCTGCCAGGCCTGAGTGCAAATTCTGACTCCGTGACATAGCTATGTGACGTGGGGAGAACTGCCTAGCTCCATCTCCTGTCCTACACTGGGATCACAACTACCCCACCAGGTTGCGAATGAAATAAAATCTGTAAATTACCTAGCCGGTGCTTCTCAGTCTTTACTATGTATAGACAGGCCCTGAGCATCTTGTTATGATGCAGATGCTGAATCAGTGAACCCAGGATGGGGCCCGAGATTCTGAATTTCTAACAAGCTCCGAGGCGATGCAGCTGCTGGTGGTCTGTGGACCACACGTGGAGTCACAAGGCCCTGGCCCAGCACCTGGCACTTGGCAGGCATTCGGTGGCATGTACTTCTCCCCACCCCTGTCGTTACTCCTTCCTCTCGGCACCGGTAACATTTTGCTCATGCCACTTGCGTAATGCTCGCCACATCTCACTTCACTTAGCTGTTGTGTCTGTATCTCCCACTAGACTGCACTGAGGACACACTCTCTACTGTCGTCTTCCCAGCGTCACCCGTGCCCGGCACAGGACTAGGTATGTAAAAGAGGATCAATAAATGTTTGATGAACTAAGCCTATAAAATGGAAATCAAAATACCAACTCTACTCGTCTCGACCAGTTGTTGTAATGAGCAAATGCAATAATTTGGGAGAGACAGTGTGGAAACACGTTTCGTGCGGCACAGATAAGTATTATGAGCCATCAGCCTTCTGATCGGTGGCAGCTCAGATGTAAGCAGCTGAAGCATGTTTACTTGTGGCAGTTGCTCAGACTCCATGATTTTAAAAACTCAGATTCATTTATAGTTGAAAAATAAACCAAATCCTCCCCAGGGTAACAACTGTGGCACTCTTTGCCTAAGATAAGAAAGTAATTATAATGATTTCAATGAAAAGGATGTATCTTCCAATCGATAGCCAATCAGCCAATCAATCAGGAAGCAGGCACATTCTCTCTAGGTGGCACTGGGCTCGCAAAAGACATTTGCTTATCTGCCTTCCCCAAATGAGCAAATGATATCGGTCTCCCCATCTCCTGCCTGTTTGAAGGGTATAACATTCAATGAGACATCAGAGATCAGGGGAAGGAAGAAAGAGAAATATCACAAATGCATAATAGAGCAAGGCAAAAAGTGTTCTTCTCACCCAGCCTGATGCCGGCTATGCTTTCTGGATTCATGTGGGTCCCGTAAGTTGCAGACATGGGAGGAGGCAGATGGCCCGTTCAGCTGGGATATAAAGAGATTTTTAATGAAAGGATGACTTACTGAAAGTGGGCAGGGTTAAAATAACTAAACGCAGGCTAGTGAGGGCTGGGAGGCACTAGGGGCCAGCAACAGCTCGAGACAGCACCACTCTGATACTTAGAGTCAGGGAGAAAAATGCTATTATCAGAGCTTGGGTAAAAACTGGAGCCCAGAAAAATGGCTGCCCCATGAAAGCTGTGACCATAAAGGGACATCAAGCCTCTGATCACCCGCTAGTGCCTGACATTGGCTCACCCTGACCAGATGACACCCATAAAGGGAGCCTGCATGGTACACCCCAGAGGCGTCAACCTTCCACGCACAGAGCAGGACAGAGAAAGGTAGAAAATGAATTAGGATTAGGAGTAGAGGTTGGGCACCCCGTCAGCTCAGAGATACTTTGAGCTTTTTTCTCAATTGCCCTAATCCTGGTGACATAGGTCCCTAACTATCCTTTTTCCCACCCTTTCTTGTTGCCTGCTCTTTCTGACTCTTCCAATCTGCTCAAAACTGCTCAGAACTGGAGCAAATCCTCTGGTTATGTAATGTACACCAGTATAATCCAAGACCATTCAGTTTTAACTAGAACCTGAGAGATTAAGACAGAATCAACCATCAGTTCTGCATTAGTCACAAGAGATAAAAATCTGATATAATCCACCAAATTGTAGTGTCTAGTAGCCCAGGGCTAAGAAGTAAATTTATTTTGCCAGGCCAGGCAGTGGGTCATGTCTGTTAATCCTAGCACTTTGGGAGGCTGAGGAGGGAGAATTGTTGGAATCCGAGACCACACTGGGCAACCTAGGGAGACCCTGTCTCTACAAAAAAATGAAAAAATATTAGCTGGGTGCAGTGGCACACACCTATAGTCCTAGCTACTTGGGAGGTTGAGGCAGGAGGATTCCTTGAGCTTAGGAGTTCGAGGCTGCAGTGAACTATGATGATGCCGCTGCACTCCAGCCTCAGTGAAAGAGTGAGACCCTGTCTCAAAAAAAAAAAAAGAAAAAGAAATATGCAACCAAAGATTACTTTTTGATTAATTGTGCAAAAGTACACACAAACCATTCCAAAGTAAAAGTAGCAATTCAATTAGGAGCAGGGTGGTTTGCAAATTCTTCCATGCTTGTAAATCCCTATTGGCTGTCCACAAATGCAAAGAGGCCACTGAGTTCACCCTAACTGGAAGAGAGCCTCTCCTCCCCAAAAAGGGCCCTCTGCACAGTCAGCAGGCCGGCAGGCTGCTGTTCGGTCTGAAAAAGAAACTGGCTGAACGCCAGAATCAAAGTTTTCTTTTTTAGCAACATGTTCATCATTGTCTTCATCAAAGTGGGACTATAAAAAAATGCCACGCAAAAGGATGACATAATCCCGGACCTGCCCTCTGTAGTTTACAGTACAAGCAAGATGTACCAGTGCAAATAGATATGTGTGGACAGACTGCAAACTCGTAAAAAAAAAAAGTACCTAGAAAAGAATTCACAGCCTATACACAAAAGGGATAATAGGAAGAGTTAACATAGTGCTCACACAATAATCCTATGGGGTCAATACTATTATTATCCTCATTCTATAGAAGATGCACAGGAAGTTTTAAACTTGTCACATTCACATAGCTGGTAGGTGGGAGAACCAGGGTGTGCACCCTGCAACTGGCTCAGGGACCCGTTGCTAAATTGTACTGCCAGTAGGCATGGGGTCTGCCAGGCCCACCTGCAGGGTCCACCTCCATCACACCAGTTGTGTGACCTTGTATAAAGCTCTTGACCCTCTCAGCCTCAGTTTCCTTATTTAGAAAAGGGTGGACAATAGCACCTACTTTGAACAGTTATTGTAAGGATTTGAGGAAATATATGTAAAGGAACTAAAAGTCCTCGATAATTGGTAATGATTATTAATAAATAATAATATAATAATAAACTATAAAAATGGGCATGTTAAGTTTTTACTAACCCAAGGAGGTCCCCTTACAACAGAAAGAAAGCCTGGGGCACTAAGCATGTGTGGGTAGCTCCCATCCTGGCTCGGCTTTGGGCTACAAGCCTGTTCCCCATCCTGAAGTTAACGTACCACCGACTGACGTCTCACCTTAGGGCCCTTAGAAGTTTTCGGATGGCATTGAGACCAAAGTTACCATCTTCTCCCGTGAACCAGTCATGTGATCTGTGTGCATCCTGCAGTGCTGAGAAGATGGAGGGCAGGATGGGGCAGGATGGGCCCAGAAGACTGGCCATGGGGAGAATGTCCCAGCTATTGAGCTGGAGCTGACGGAAGGATTACTGATGGTCACACTCGCTGGGAACGAGAGACTCAGCAGGGAGCTACTTGAATTCAGCTGTCACCATAGTCACCAGCACCACCATCTCCACCCCATCCTCCCCCTCTCCCTCTACCCTCTTCCCAAAGTGGAGAGTTCTGTGTCAAGTATGCACACAGCCAAGGAGAACAGGGACTTTCAGACTCCACACGAAAGCTTCCCGTGTGGTGTCTAGTTTATCATTTGGCCGGGTTCTCTCTGTGATTTAGATGGTCCTGGTGGAAGCCCCACCTACAGGGGCAGCTCTGGAGTGTCCAGGGCCAAGCTCCAAAGTGTCCAGGGCCAAGTCTAGTCCAGGGAGGTGGCCAGGTCCGTGCAAGGCAGAATTGCCCATTCAGAGTCAAATCTGCAAGGCAAGGCCAGGAGGAAGATGGGAGATAAAGGGGGAAGGGTGGTGTCAGAAGCAGGTAAAAGGGAGAGCAGTTTGTAAAGTCCAGGACCAGGCTGCAGAACAGGAATAAACACTCACGTGCCTTATCGAGGTGGGTCCTGGGCCTTGGGTGGGGGTGATCCAAGTGGCTTAAGGGAGCTTTGCAAGGCTGGATGCCGTCATTGTTCATGAACACTCTTCCCTTAGAATTGTATGGTGAGTGGGCAAGGTCTTGGCTGTGCCATTAGCAGATGCCCTCTAGGAGTGGGGGGAGGGCATGCCCCTCAAACTAGCTACCTGGAACTCATTCCTGGAAGGTTCGGGTGACAAAAGGCTTACAACTGAGGGTCATTCATGTGTTTTCCTTTTGCTTTGCAGAAGATGGTGCCAGGCAGACAAAACCAAAGGGCTCTGCAGGGCTTCCCCTCTTCTCCGTGGTGGTAATGGGTGGTGTTGGCATGAGGGCCTGGGGTGAGGGGAAGAAACTCCTGTTGGTCTAGGAGAACGCCTGGACTGTGGGGACAAGCCACAAGAAGACCCTGCATAAGGCTTGGGTGTCTCTGGGCAAGTGTAAAATTCTGAGTCAGCTCTTTCCGATTAAGTAGGGACTGTGGAGAGAAGAAGGTCAATGTGAAGGCAAAGTTCCTGAACTCTAGCAACTTGGGCACCTTAAACAAAATGTGGCAGACATGACAGTTTTGTTTAGACCAAGAACAATCCAATGAAATCATGTTTTAAAATAATTTTTATGATAATGTTCATGACTATTTTTTTTAAAAGGCAGAATACAAAGCCATATATTAAGAATATCCAAAACGAGTTGAATATTGTTGGGACTCAAGAAACTGATACCTCAAAACACAGCACTTTGATATACTGAAGCGAAGGAACCTCAGGGTCTCTCTGACTTCCCTCTCCCCCACCTCTGTTGCCTGGGCTGGAGTGCTGTGGTGTCAGCCTAGCTCACAGCAATCTCAAACTCCTGGTGTCAGCCTAGCTCACAGCAACCTCAAACTCCTGGTGTCAGCCTAGCTCACAGCAACCTCAAACTCCTGGTGTCAGCCTAGCTCACAGCAACCTCAAACTCCTGGTATCAGCCTAGCTCACAGCAACCTCAAACTCCCGGTGTCAGCCTAGCTCACAGCAACCTCAAACTCCTGGTATCAGCCTAGCTCACAGCAACCTCAAACTCCTGGGCTCAAGCTGTCCTCCTGCTTCAGCACCCCGATAGCTGGGACCATTTTCTATTTTTAGTAGAGATGGGGTCGCGCTCTTGCTCAGACTGGTCTTGAACACCTAACCTCAAGCGATCCTCAACTCGACCTCCCAGAGTGCTAGGATTACAGAGTTGAGCCACAAACTTGCATTTCTTTAATCTGCCTAAGATCTAGACCCAGCAAGACAAACAATTGTTTTAACTCCTCTCCCAGTAAGACCAAGAATGTAGCCACACCTGAACAGACTCTTTCACTGTCTAAGAGAACTATTTACAAGTTCATCTCTGTTCCTCATTCATTCGTTCTCCCTAGTAATCTTTTATTGCTCCTCAGCAGAATTCCACTTCTTCCCCTTCCCATATACTGTTTTGCCAGGGTGGTATACAAGCTTCTAAACCCTGTCGGGGGTGGGCAATCACTCTGCGATTCTCCTCATGCACACTAAATAAATTTGTATGCCTTTTCTCCAATTAATCTGCCTTTTGTGATTTGATTTTTCAGCAAAACTTTAGAGGGCGAAAGGGAAGTTTTCCTTGGTCTTTTGGCTACCCTACAATATATGTGTACATATCATTAACAAAAATATTAATTCTGTTTATAGCTGGGTGATTTAACTTTCTATGTTTATTTTTTCTGAAATTTTCCTAATAATTTTTTTATCTAGGAAAAATTTTTTCTCTAAAAAAAGGAGGAAAGGGGGCCCAGCAGCATGTGCCTGTAATCCCAGTTACTGGGGAGGCCAAGGTGGGAGGATCTCTTGAGGCCAGAAATGTGAGGCCAGACTGGGCAACTTAGAGAGATACTATCTCTTAGAGAGAGAGAGAGAGAGAGATGGTTGGAAATAAATGAACCAAAAGATTAGTAAGTAGTAATTTATGAATTATGGGATCATGAATATTTTACATTACTTATGCTTTTTATATGTTCTAGATGGTCTACACCAATATATATTGCTTTTACAGTAAAAACGATTAAGTTTTCATAAGGAACATAATAGCAGTAGAAAATAAAGTCCTTCATCACCCAGTTCTAAATCTAGAAATGATTTAGATTCCTTTCTGCTTCCTTCCTGATTCCTTTCTCTTTTACCTCCTGCACCCAACTTATCAGGAAGCTCTGTCAACTCTATCTTCAAAATGCATCCAGAATCTCACGGTTTCTCCTCTTCCTCCACCACCACCCTGGTTGAAGCCCATCACCTGGACTCCACTGCAATAACCCCCAACTGACCTGATTCCATTCCCTGCCCTACGCAAACCTCTTCTCCACATCGTAGCCACAGAGCTTTCCACACAGAGACAGAATCACATTGGTCCCCTGCCCAGGAACCTCCAGTGGCTCCCAATTGCCCTTAGGATAAAACCCAAAGCCCTCACCCCAGCCAGAGCCCATCAAACCTCCTCTCTGACACCTCTCCCCCTCACCACTTAGCTCCAGCCACACTGTCCTTTCTGTTTCTCAAGCACGCCAAGCTCTTCCACACCTTAGGGAGGGCTTGCAGTTGCAGTTCCCTCTGTCTTAGAATCCTCACCCCACGATCTTCAGCTGTCGGTTCCTTCTCACCCTGGTCTCCACTCAAGTGCCACCTCCACAGAAAGGCCTTTGCTGGTCACCCCTAGGGGCTTGTCCACTCTCTCTAGCTCGGCCCTCTGATTTTAATTTCATTTCTTATAACCCTTGAAAGTTTCTATTTTCTGTTTGCATCATAAAGTAAAGCTACCTTGTCCTACTTATTTACCCCTAATATTCCTAAAACCTAGAAAAGAGCCAAGCGTAGAAAGTGCCTGATTTTTTTAAAATAAATTTGAGGTTAGAGGAAAGGTGACTGATAGAATTCCAAGGCAAAGGAAAGCAAAATCCTTCCCTATCCCTGGCCAGCTCTGAGAGACTTCACGGGAAAGGTAAGAGATTCGAGAGGTTTACAACTCTCTCAGATTGGCTCCAATCCACTTTTTTAGCCATCTTTCCCAATATTTCCAGACACTTTTTTGAAAGCCTTCCCCCTAGTACACTCGGCCTTCTTACTCATTCTTATCTCCAAATTCCTCCTTCCTTCTATCCTCATCCCTTTAATCATATGATCTCCAGTCCCAACTTCAGGAGAGACCCATATAACAACCACAAAAGCCCAGGAAACTTCTCTCCTCCCTGAGCATGAATTCCTGGAGCACTCAGGGTTCCAAAAGGAAAGCTTGGATTTCCTCCTCGCGCCACCTTTTCCCTTCTGCTCCATGCAGGAAACGCTGACCTAAAGGGAGAGAGATGTTTCAGCCAAGTGTACCATGTGGATCTTTGAATGTCAATCCAGGACTTCATACACTTTGGGCTGTGGAGCACAAAGACCCATGTGGTGTCGACCACTCTTTCAGTTACCGTGCTCAATGAGAAGAACTATGGGCAAAAGTCCTATTTTTTTGGTCGCATCACCTGAAGACTTTGCATTTAATAAGTAAGTTTAAAAAAAAATAAGTTTGTACCACCATATAGAGAGAGGATTTTAAATGTATTTGACTCAATAACATATACATAGGCCAGTATCCCCTGGATGTCCCGCTAGGTCCCTCCCCCCAGAGGCAACCATCGTCACCAATTCGATAGATGATAATTTCATTCATGGGAATCAGTCAGGGTTACTGGATTAGAATCTTTAGGCTGCAATTATTTTCCCCAGCCCTTCCCATGTTTTCAGCTATCACAAAGACTCTGTGCAAGGAGTATAAGATACGAAATCAGAAGATGTGTTTACCAATTTTAATTCCAGTTCTTACCAGGGTATCGCCTAACCCTGTGAGGCCCTCGGTGGGGCTGCTGCAGTTGCACAGATTTCTAGACAAACTGGAAAATCTGGAATTTAGGGCAAGCGTGACACCTAGACAGATAATACCCCTGTGGTGATCTCAGAGATTAAAAGATTCACTCCTGATATCACCCACATGGGCTTTCCAGGACAGGCACGACTCTGTCTCCTTTGCTCTTGGGCGGCATGCTGTAACATAGGGTCATGCAAACAGCACGTGCCAAACAGGCCTGGATTCAAACCCCAGGCCTGCTTCTTGTAAACTGTGTGACTCAGGACATGTTGCTTAACTTCTCCCAGCTCTTTTCCCTAGTACAAAATCAGAGCAATATCTACCTCACAGGGTTGTTGTAAAGATTAAATGGAATGACATGTGTGGGTGCCTCTCACCAAGCAGTCATTCCATGGTTTGTTAAAATGACTTTGGATCCATTTAATATTCAGATGACAGCTGGGCACAGTGGCTCGTGCCTGTAATCCTAGCACTTTGGAAGACCATAGTTCAAGACCCTGCCTCTACAAAAAAAATTTTTTAAATTAGCCAAGTGATGTGGTATATATATATATGCCTATAGTCCTAGCTAATCAGGAGGGGGAGACAGGATTGCTTGAGCCCAGGAGTTTGAGGTTGTAGTGAGCTATGATGACGCCACTGTACTCCAGCCTGGGCAACAGAGCAAGACCCTGTCTCAAAAAAATAAAATAAATCAAAATAAAATTCAGATGACCTCCCCGAGAGTGTCTTCCATGACTGACTCTACTTGACTCTGTGTAGCAGCAGCATCTACTGGTCTCCAGGGATGAGTCCTTTTCTCCCTGTTGGAGCTGCCCCTCTGAGAGTGATAACTGTTTTAGCCCTCCTGTCTCCTCCAGGATCTGCTCCCATCACTGTATTTTTCTCTCCTCTGTCTTGAATCTCTCTTTGTCCACTGACTGTTTTCTCACCGGCTCACTCAAATCTTTCATACTCAAAACAAAAAACCCATCCATGAATCTGTGTGTCCTCCATAACCTCCCACTCTTTTGCCTTCTCTCCTAACAAGATTCTTTTTAAATATGAAAAGTTTTAGGCCGGACACGATGGCTCACTCCTGTAATCCTAGCACTCTGGGAAGCCAGGGCAGGTGGGTCACTCAAGGTCAGGAGTTTGAAACCAGTCAGAGCAAGAGCAAGTCCTCATCTCTACTAAAAATAGAAATAAATTAATTGGCCAACTGAAAATATATATACAAAAAATTAGCCGGACATGGTAGCATATGCCTGTAGTCCCAGCTACTCAGGAGGCTGAGGCAGTAGGATTGCTGAGGCAGTAGGAGCCCAAGAGTCCCAGCCTACTCAGTAGGCTGAGGCAGTAGGAGCCCAGGAGTTTGAGGTTGCTGTGAGCTAGGCTGATGCCATGGCACTCTAGCCTGGGCAACAGAGTGAGATTGTCTAAAAAATAAATAAATAAAAGTTTTATCCTAGCACTCTGGGAGGCCGAGGTGGGTGGATTGTTTGAGCTCAGGAGTTCGAGACCAGCCTAAGCAAGAACAAGACCTGGTCTCTACCAAAAATAGAAAGAAGTTAATTGAACAGCTGAAAACATATAGAACAAATTAGCCAGGCATGGTGACGCATGCTGGTAGTCCCAGCTACTCAAGAGGCTGAGGCACAAGGATTGCTTGAGCCCAGGAGTTTGAGGTTGCTGTGAGCTAGGCTGATGCCAAGGCACTCTAGCCCAGGCAACAGAGTGAGACTATGTCTCGAAAACAAACAAACAAACAAACAAAAAACTATAACTTTCCCAGGACTATAATACTGGAGTATGAGAGATGAGAGTATTCTTCCACTGCAAACAGACCTACCCATGGAGATGAGTGAAAATCAGTACAATGGAAGCCAAGTAAACCAAACAGCTAGTGGAATCCGGATAAAAGAATTTTGATGCCTCTGTCTGCACATCAAGAATGGGCCTGCCAATGGGTCCTCGTACTAGAAGACTGTTCATTCATGTTCCCTCTCCCCTAGCTGAAGTCTGGAAAGTCACCACCAATGCTAGCCTCTGGGATTCCCTGTTTACTTCCCTGGCCAACCCAATGTCCCTCCCCACCCTGGCCTGGGTCTTCTCACTCATTAATCCTTTAATGAATTTACTGAAAAGGCCTATTAGCAGAGGCCATCCTTTCAGCCTCTGCTTTGATCCTTTAAGTGTGTGGATTTCATAATTTAAGAGCTGCACCTTATTTCCAAGTTCTTGTTGGAGGCCTCTCTGTAGCAGCCAAATAGAAACTAGAAACTCTAACAGTTATCTGTTATTATCAGAAGCACAGGGCAGGGGCTGTGCAGGGGAGGTGGGGTGAAGGGATGGCAGCAGTGGGGATGAGTTTGGGCCGTGCATGGTTGCCCCCCACCACCTCCACCCCAGCACAATTTCCAAAAGCTGCAGGCCTTTGAACAAATATTTAGGGTTGGAAGGTGCCATGGCAGTTGTTAAATTGCAGTGAAAAGACCAAAGAGGAAGCAATGGAGCTTCAGTGATCAGACCCTGAAAACTGTAGAGAAGGAAGGGAAAGGACAGCACTGTTTGTTCTGTGCCTCCACCCCACAGTCCACCCTCACCCCACCAGCCATCAGCCAGGGCCCTGGCTTCCAAGGGCAGCAGCTCCCAAGTGCAGCGTCAGGCTCAAAGTATCAGCATTACAAGGGGAATTGTTAGAAATGCATACTCTCAGTCCCCACTCCTGACCTGCTGAATCAGAAACTCCAGGGGTGGGGCCCAGTAATCTGTGTTTTAACAAACCCTCAGGGTGACAAGTCTCTTGAGCCATCTCCCGTGGCACAAAGAGCAAAAGAAGGTCCCCTCCCCCCTGCCAACCACTGGCCTAAGGCAGGGGTGCAGGTCCTAGTTCTCCAAAAGGAGTGGGGGATGTTTTAAAGAGACATAAAACATTTATGCCAGTTCTTTCTTTTTTTTTTTATTTTTATTTTCAGTACATTAAATTGACTCATAAAAACATTCTAAAAATGTACAGTTTTTCCTTTTTAACAAAGTATCATAAAACATAAAAAACCCCAAAAACAGAATACTTGACATTTACAATTCAAAATCAAATTAGCGGAATATTAAATATTTACAAAACTATATCTTTTAAAAATATTTATAAAGTTACATGCAATTTTGTAGAATTGACAAAAGAATGGCTCAAAAATGGGAGAATTTTCCTTCATTCCTAAAAAGAAATTATGTCCAAATAGAAGCTGTGCAGAGTATACAAGTTTCTGGGATTCGGTACCAAAGCCTCATCTTTTTGTGCACATGAGAACTCGCACGTGTGAGAGGCTGTCACGACACACGTGCAGCTGGAGCGGGGCGAAGGCCAGTGCTCCCTCCCTTGGTGAACAGTGCAGCAACCTTGACCTTTGGCCTCAACCAGCACAGTATATGGTTTTCTAGAATATTGCAAATAGAGTGCTGATTAAGGATGATCACTTGCATTCAGACTCTTGGGACTTTGCAACAATTCGGCCTCTTCAGAACCCATGGCTTTAAATGTCACCTGACTCGTTCTTTGGGAGTCACCTGCACTTTGGCAAGGACAGCCGACCCCCGCTCAGGTTGCATAGGACCCCTGCCTGCAATGGGGGTAGAGTCCGAGCAGGGAGGCTAGCCTCCCTCAAAACGTGAAGACCTCAATTGTGACCGGGATGGAAAGCCAGTGAGGCAGGAAACCTGAGGAAGCAGGGAGGGTGAGGGCCACGACAGGGATGGAGGAAGGAGTGGCCCAGCCCCGCCCAGCAAGTGCCCAAGAGCAGCACCAGCAGCGTGGGCAAAGCCTTGCCAGCCTGCGCTCAGGTGCAAACCACAGGACAGCTGGGGTGTCCCGTACGCCAGTTCTTTCAAACCATTTCTTCTGTTACACTAATGAACTAAACTGAATTGCATGTTTTATATATGTTCGGGATAAGTTAACTTATTCCGTTCCTTAGGTCTCTACAATTCGAGAATACCCAAGTTCTTTCTCTCACACCATTTCTTTCAGTTTTCCTCAGGGTCCCTTTTCCCCTTCCCCGTCTCCTAAATCCTGAAGATCAGAGCTCTCAAACCATCCTGTTGTGCACAGTGCACTCTTTTCTCTCTAAATTCAGTCCCTCAGAAACTCTGTTCACCAAGTGCCCATCAATTCATGAGTGGCTAATAAAATGTGGTATATGTATACCATGGAGTACCGTTCAGCTTTAAGAAACAACGGTGATATAGCACATCTTGTATTTTCCTGGCTAGAGCTGGAACCCATTCTACTAAGTGAAGTATCTCAAGAATGGAAAAACCAGCACCACATGTACTCACCAGCAAATTGGTATTAAAGGATCAACACCCAAGTGGACATATAGGAGTAACATTTATCAAGTGTCGGGAGGGTGGGAGGGTGAAGGAGCGGATGGGTATATAAAAACACAGCGAGTAAGATGTGCAACGTTTGGGGGATGGACACGCTTGAAGCTCTTACTCGAGGGGGGAGGAGGGGCATGGGCAATATATGGAACCTTAACACTTGTACCCCCATAATACGCTAAAATAAGAAAGAAAGAAAGAAAGAAAGAAAGAAAGAAAGAAAGAAAGAAAGAAAGAAAGAAAGAAAGAAACTCTGTTCACGCTGTCCTACAGATCGCCGCTGTGGCATAACTTGCAGCTACAGATTCCACCGGCAGGTCCCAGCCTGTGGTGTGCAGGGTGGCTACCCAC
>VSMD01015330.1:0-72170 GCA_008750895.1 Mirza zaza | reverse complement strand
TATCACATTACCATTTCAATCAATCAATCAATGTTAGTCTTTAGGAGTGAGGTAAAAATAGTTTAGAAATGGTTTACATTTATATAATGCAATTAAAGAAAATTACTATATTTATGAACTACATAAATTTTTGGACTGATTGAAATATTAATGGTGTACATATATACATTACATGCATAGTAGACATATGTGCATATATAGTAACATGTATACACATAATAATGGGAGAATAATATTTATTTTTGACATTCTGTACTATGATAGAAAAGTAATGGAAGCCTGGGAAGTTTTTATTTTTTCTGAACAACAGTCATTTGTTTTCGATGCATTCTTGCAAGTTCAGTATATTTATAATCTTTTCCATTTTTTTGTAATTCTTTATCACAAATTTTATAAAATGAACTTATTTGCAATATTCAGAAAATTTCAAAATACCCTTCAATCTTTCCTTTGAGCTATACTTTTTATTTTTCATGTACATTTCTAGCAGTAGCCTGGATAATCCAATTCAACATATTCTGAGCCTAGAGGGGTTGTCTTATTTTCATATTAGATTTGTTTAATCCATCATTGATATATTTATATAAAGGCTTACCCACATGCCTTGCATTTTTATAGCAATTCATCTTACATTTATATGATATCAAATATGGAAATTAATTGAGAATATCCTGCAGGCAACTTTCTATTGAGACAGAGAGAAGAATTTATATTCATATATTATTTCTTCAATACCTTTCTGAGTGAGTTGGTTAATGAAATATAAATTATCTATGGAAATTCTTATATTTTTACTTTTGTGCTCTAAATGACTTTGTTCTTCTATGTTGTGAAGATTTGTTTTAGAAGATTTTCTTTTATTTTGATTTTGTGTTTTCTGTTCTAAACTGTGAAGTTCTGAATACCTTGAAAAGGCTTGAATTGCTTGTGAAACATTCATAATAAGAGGACTTTTTGAAACACAACTTCAATTTTGTGTTGTTATTATAAACTTTGAAAAAATAAGTCGGAATATAAACGTGTTTAGTACACAGCAACCAGTGATTTTTTAGAGCAAATGCTTTAGAGGGAGTATTAACGGGCAGGTTTCTTTTTTTCTTTTTTTTTTTAATTTTTGTAAAAAGAGGAAGTCTGCATGTAACAAGGAATACATTAGAAAATAACAGGATGTGTATGATATGAAAAACATCCTGCTACAAAACATCTAAAATGCTAGGTAAATTGCAACATACATCATATTAAATATATATATATATATATATATGAGCTAAAAGCATAGTTAAGAAAAGACACTGGAGCCTGCTATAAAGAGAAAACAAAAATCAGAGTGCTGAGTAGGATTTAACCTGAGATTTGCACTGCCAGAGGAAGACAAGAAATAAGACTTTGGCCTGATCAAGATGAACAATTGTAAATGAGATCATGGCATAAAGTCAGAGCTCTAAAAATGATAAATTTTAAGGCGAAGCCTCAGAAAAAAATCCACTTACCTACCAAGGAAAACAAGAAAGGAACTTTTCTTTCTCAGCCCCAGCTTCATGTGGGGGAAACGTCCCCCAAAATGTAAAATGTCTGTTCTACACTCACAGAAGATTGTGCCAAAATTCCATTATCTTTATCATCCAGGAATTTACAGATTAATTAGTATAAAAGAGGTCAGAGATGCTAGCATTGCTGAGATAAAAGCAAAAGCAAGCAGAAATAATTCATCAGCATTCCTAGAGAAAAGGATCAGCCAAATATGAGCACAATATTAAAATTACAAAGCAAATGATGAAAATTAAATTGTGTATAGATGGGATTTTGGACCAGAAATGTACAAGGGCACTTTGCTGGAGAAAGGCAGTGCAGTATCAATGCTGATTTCCAACCTTGGAGAATTATAAGGTTGCTAAGTAGGAGAATTTCCCTGTTTTTGGAAAATACATACTGGTACTGGGAATCATTAGACTGAAAATCATATATGCATACATGTGACTTGCTCTCAAATGATTGAGAGAGAGAAAGAAAGAGAATCAGTGAGAGACAGAAAGAGAATGAAGGAGTAAGAGCAAATGCGGTTAAATGGAATCCCTTTTACTGTAATTGCAATTTTTCTAAAAATTTGAAGTTACTTCTAAGTAAATTATTTCATAATAAAACACAACTAAAATATGGTAGTAGATCTCAGAATAGTTGCTATCCTTAGCAACATTGTGACTATAAAGGGCATAAGGAGCACCAGGGGTGCTGGTAACATTTTTGTTTCTTGACCTCCGTCCTGGTTACATAAATATATTTAATTTGTGAAAATTTATCAAGCTATATGTTTATGATCAGTACAATTCTCTACAAATGTTATATAGATTAACAGAATTAAAAATAATTGTTTCACAATACTATTATTTATACATATTTGTTACTAAAGAAAATTGATTTAAGACTGGAGATCCTTTTTGCCCTGATTCTGTAATCATTTCAGTGCTTCAGTCTTAGACTGCTCTGTACTAGTGTCAGTCTTACATGCCCCACTGTTAACACTACTTAACATATGTAATAAAACATTCGTTAGCTTCCTTGAGGATCACCTAGGGAGCTGGTTGAGCTGTTTAGGCATTCTAGAGATGCACCATCTAATTAACTGCTCTCAGCATCCCTGAGATGACTTTTTCTTTGGGGGTAGGGGGATCCGATACATAGATTTAATTGGTAGACACAAGACGAAAGCATCAGATGGAAAATGTATAACCCAGTTTGTATTGCCTCATTTGATTTGACTGACTTTGTAGCTGGGTGAGAAAACCTTTTATATATTAGCACTTTATTTGTATAATCCTAAAGCTGGAAGTCCACTCAAAATGGAGGTTTCCATTAGGAAATGTGCAAGCTATGTGAAGCTATCTCAGGCCCAACACATATGTGTAATTGGGATCACCCCCTCAAACTTATTGCAACTCACTAACATAGTCCCAGATCAACTAGAAAAGCCAGATACAATTCAGGAAATTGTCTGTTTAAGGTTAATCAGCCATATGTGCAGTTATGATTTGTATACTGTTCTGTGCTAGACTTAATATGGACGCAGCCCCCATTCAAAGAACAACCTGCTGCTCAGTTTTGGCATAGTGTTGATCCCTAATAAATACCTTGTACCCCAAACACTGGTTTGTGTTTGCTTCCGCTGAATCCAACCTGGTATAGTTTCTATATATACACTTTAAACTTCCTTAAAATATCATTCAGTAAAAAATATCCATTTTAAGATATATGATGCAAAATAAAAACATAGCACTATGTTGATCAATATAAATATTGCTGATATATATGTCATAAAGACTGGAAAACAGGTAATGTAAATCTAAGTGGTCAGGTAAGGTTTCATGGAATTGGTGAGACTTCAGCTGAAATTTCAAAAATAGGAACACTCTGTATGACATTAAAGGATGGAAAGAACATGGTAGGCTTAGAAATGTGCATTTCAAAAGGTAAGAAAATATATACAAGTAACCAATCACAAACGCTGATGCATAAATGTAAAATGCCATAAAGTATGGGCAAGGAAAAGTGAGGACACTTATTATTTAATAATTAACAGTTGTCTTAATGCTTTTAATATCTCATCAGGTGATATATATGTATTTCATGTTTGATATGCAGGTAGATGCAAGCTAACGTGCCATTCAGCACTAAGCGTAATAAAGTCTATGAAACTTCTTTTGATTTTTTCAATCATTATTTTATAATGATTAAATCATACTTTAAATTGACATTTATTTTGGTCACCTAAAAATTCAAAAAATTCGTCAAGTCATTATTTGTGTCTTTTAAGTTTGAAAACATCAACAGGACTTGAATAAATACAGTTTTAAACCTTAGAAATGTAATCTTTAAAACATCCTTTCTATATTATCTAACAAAATTGTTACTGTTGAATACATTGGTTTTGCACTTTTTTTCATTCATCGTGGCAAATGTACAATAGTGAGAATGAAGCATCATCAGTGTATTTGTATTATTAAAGCTTTATTTAAGTACATATTTGATGAATGTGATGAATGTGATAAAGCCTATCAATTTTAAATTAAACTCCTCTCCTGTTTTCTCCTATAATTTTTCAGGAAACTCAACTTTTTTTATACTACCACCAATAAATAGTTTCCAGTTTGTTCTGAACTGAATTAAGATCATGAACAATTGAAGGGCTTAGGATGGGTGACCTAATCTGGACTTTACCAGATTTATGCATCTATGAGTGGTCTGCTCTAAGAGAGAAGCACTGTTTATGTATAAAATGTGCTTTATATTGCTGGTAAAGTGACTTTGTATTTTTAATCATTTTTTATTAAATTCTAAAAACTGTCATAAAATGTTAATATGTTTAAAATTTAATGTGAATGGAAATTGTGAAATTTATTTCCACATTATTGGTAAAGGACAAAGTATGATAAAAAGCTTTTTTAACATTATAAACAATTATCTTTCTTATTATATAAAAATGTTTCCTTATAAATTAATATTCTTTCTCCCTAAATTATCCATGACTTAGAAACAAAGTATAATTTTGATATTCTCATTAATAATAATTTCAAAAAAATTACTTCTGCCTGGATGTTATTAAAACATAAAACATTGTCAGATAGGAGTATGCCAATTTTCTATAATGGAAGCTATTATAGCTTATAATTATCTTGATAAATATTTTTATTTTACTAATTTTGCTTTACTAATTTTGTTATCTTGGTTTTATTTTTATAGGGTTTATATGTGTATATGCATGCATGTGTACAAAGATACCCATAGGCAAATAAACCATGCTTTCTACTTAAAAATCTAGTTTTATTAATGATGAGCTCAATAATTCCAACAACTTAAATAATGTTAACAAAACTTACCAAAACATTATCATTCTGAAGTTTGACTGTGAATATTATCCAAATAGTCCCTCCTCAACACCCTCTATACTTTTATCCTGAAAACAGAAGCAAATCTCAGATATTTAAGAAAGTTTAAATCAAGCTATGAGGAGTCTATGGAATGCTCTTAGTTAGACCTTTTCACTCAGTTTGGATTGAGGGAGACCTATGCAATTGTGACAAATTTCATGGGTACTTCTCTTGAATATCTTTGATAAAAGTCCACTAGCCACTGAGTGGTAAAAATCTTAGAAGGCAATATTGAGTTAAAAACAATACATATATTATATTATGAGCTGTGGTTAAAATAGCACATGAAAAAATTTCTGACATTAAGCAGATATCTAAAATTATGATTCAAGAAAAAAGAATTGATATGCTTTATGTACAGGATTTATCTATTAAGAGAGGTTATGCCACCAGTAATAAAATACCATGGCATTTTCTATTTCTTAAAAATTTATCTTTAACTTGACATTTATTTAATATGTAATATTAATGTGGTAGAATTTACTGTTTAATATTTTTAGGGGTTCTATTTACTGATTCTCTTTAACTAATCTTCAAAGTTAAGAATAATAGACTCCTAACAGTTTGAGTAGCTTTCCTGATAAAACTATAATATGTTGTTTTGTTTGTCATTTGGGAAAAGTGTTAAACATTATTTTTTCCCTTTTTTTCCCCAATAGATTTAAGAGGTACCAGTGTTTTTTTTTTTTTTCTCAGATAGATGAATGGCATAGAGGTAAGTCAGTGCTGTTAGCGTACCCGTCACCCAATAGTGTACATTGTACCTGATAGGTGGTTTCTGGTCTCTCACTCCCACTCTAACCCTCCCCACTTCTGAGTCTTCAAAGTCTGTTAAAACACTCTCTATGAGCATAAAAATCCATAGTTTAGCTCCCATTTATAAATGAGTTCATGTGGCATTTGTTTTTCTGTTCCTCTGATACTTCACTTAGGTTAATGATCTCCAGTTCCATCCAAGTAACAGCAAAAGACATTATTTTTTTTTTATGGCTTAATAGTATTTCATTTTCTTTGTCCACTCATAGGTTGATGGGCACTTCAATTGATTCCATATCTTTGCAGTTGTGAATAGTGCTGTGATAACCACATGAGTGCATGTCTTTTTGATACAATGACTTTTTTTTCCATTTGGGTAGATACCAAGTATAGGGATTGCCAGATCGAATTGTAGGTTTACTATTATTTTTTGAGGAATTTCAATATTATTTTCCATAGAGGTTATACTAAATTACACTCCCACTAACAATGTATTAGTGAAAACTCTTCACTGCATCAGCACCAACATCTATTGTTTTTGACATTTTAATAATGATGATTTTGACAGGGATAATGTGGTATCTCTTTGCGGTTTTAATTTGCATTACTGATTTTGATCTTTTTTTCATATGTTTGTTGGCCATATTTATATCTTCTTTTGAAAAATTTGTTTTATGTCTTTTACCCACTTTTTAATGGGGTTATTTGTTTTCTTCTTTCTGATTTGTTTGAGTTTCTTATAGATTCTTGATGTTAGTTTTTGTTGGTTTTATAGTTTATACCTATTTTCTCTCATTCTGTAAGTTGTCTCTTTACCCTGTTGAATCTTTCTTTTGCTATGCATAAACTTTTTAGCTTCATTAAGTCTTATTTATTTATTGCATTTGCTCTTGGAGTGTTAGTCATAAATTTTTTGACTAGGCAAATGTCTTGAAGAATTTTTTCTGAGTTTTCTTTTAGAATTTTTATGGTATCAGGTCTTACATTTTGGTCTTTAGTTAATTTTTGTGTATAGTGAGAGACAGGAATTCTGTTTCATTCTTCTACATGTGGCTTTACAAATTTCCCATCACCATTTATTGAATAGGGTATCCTTTCCCCAGCATATATATTTATTCTGTCTGTTGAAGATCAGTTGATTATACACATATGGTTTTATTTCCAAGTTCTCTATTTTGTTCCATTGATCTATTCAATGTTCAATTTTATAACAGTTCCATACTGTTTTGGTTACTATAGCCTTGTATAATAGTATAATTTGAAATCGGACAATGTGATGCCTCAGATTTGTTCTTATTTATACCTAAGATTGCTTTGGCTATTTGGGCTCTTTTTAAATTTCATATGATATTTAGGAATGTGTTTTCTAATTCTGTGAAAAATAGCACTGGTACTTTGATTGCAATTGCACTGAATGCGTAAATCACTTTGGACAGTATGGACATTTTAACAATATGTATTTTTCCATTCCATGAACATGGGATGATTTTCCCATTTGTTTGTGTAATCTAGGATTTCCTTTATCAGTGTTTTATAGTTCTGCTTGTAGAGATATTTTACCTCCTTAGTTAAGTATATTCTTAGGTATATATTTTTATTTTATTTTTATTTTTTGCAGCTATTTTAAATGATATTATATTCTTGATTTGATTCTCAGCTTCGGTGTTATTAGTGTATAGAAATGCTATGGATTTGTTTATATTAATTTTGTAACCAGAGACTTTACAGAATTTATCAATTCTAGGATTCTTTTGCAGGAGTCCTTTGGGTTTTCTGAATACAAGATAATACCATCAGCACATAGGGTTAATTCTTCTTTTCTGATTTGGATGCCTATTAATTTTTTCTCTTGCTTCATTGCTCTGGCTAGGACTTCTAGTACTGTGTTGAATACAAGTGGTGAAAGTGAACAACAGGGTCTGGTTTGAGTTATTAGGAGGAATTCTTTTAACTTTACCCCATTCTGCATGATGTTTGTCATTACATGGCCTTTATTATTTTGAGGTATGTTACTGTTATTACTAGTTTATTAGTGGTTTTTACTCTGCAGGGTTCTGAGTTTTATCAAATGATTTTTTGCATTTATTGAGATGATCGTATGATATTTTTTTACTTCTGTCTATCTAGGTCAATCACATTTATTGATTTTTGTGCGCTGAATCATCCTTACATCCCTGGGATGTAACCCATTTGATCATGGTAAATTATTGCTTTGATTTGCTGTTTGATTTGGTTTGCTTGCATTTTCTTAAGGATCTTCACATCTGTGTTCATGAAGAGTATTGGTCTATAATTTTCTTTTTTGGTTGTGTCCTTTCCTTACTTTGGCAGCCAATTGATACTGGTTTCATAAAATGTGTTAGAGAGGGATTCCCTTCTTCTTGATGTTGTGGAAAAGATATAGTAGCAAAGGTACAAGTTCTTTTTTGTAGGTAGAATTGGTAGAATCTGGTAGAATTCACCTGTGAATCCATATGGTCCTGAATATTTTTTGTGTGGGGAAATTTTTATTAGTTATTGAATCTAGATACTCATATTAATCTGTTGACTGTTTTTATTTCTTTCTGATTCAAGTTCAGGAGGTGTGTGTTTCCAAAATCTATCCATTTTTTTCATTCCTTCTAGACTTTGTAGTTTGTATACATAGAGGTCATTTTATTCATTCCCTCCAG
The DNA here is from genome assembly GCA_008750895.1 of Mirza zaza. Classification (NCBI taxonomy): domain Eukaryota; kingdom Metazoa; phylum Chordata; class Mammalia; order Primates; family Cheirogaleidae; genus Mirza; species Mirza zaza. Next base: position 63,820 of record VSMD01015330.1, on the reverse strand, counting down.
ACTTTCTGGTTTGTGTACATAGAGGTCCTCATAGTAGTCTTGGATGAAACTTAATGTTAAGAATACAAAATTCCTGGCCGACAGTTATTCTGTTTAAGAAAACTAAATGATCCTTTTTGGCTAGTACAGTTTCAATTGAGAACTCTGCTTTTAGTCTATTGGATTATCTTTTATAAGTTACTTGATGCTTTTGTCTTGATTCTTATAGGATTTTTCTCCTTCACATTGATTCTAGCCAGACTCTGTGCCTTGGTGATGTCTTATATACAATGAATCTTCCAGGAGTTCAATGACTTTCTTGTATCTGGATGTCAAAATTGCTAGCAAGACCAGGAAAGTTGTCCTTCATTATTCTCCCAAATATGTTTTACATGTTTTCTGCTTTTGCTTTTTCGTTCTGAGACATACCTGGAATTCTTGTATTTGGACATTTTACTTAATCTCATATTCAGGGAGACTTTGTTAATTTCTCTTGATTCTTTTTCCTTTACTTTTGGTTGACTTGGTTAAATCAAAAGCTGTATCTTCATGCTCTGAAATTCTTTCTTCTGTTTGGTCTAGTCTGTTGTTAAAACTTCCCACTGTGTTTTGAAAGTCCCTAAATGACTCTCTCATTTCTAGATGTTCTCTTATTTTTATTTTTAAATATCTATCATTTTAGGGAATTTTTCATTCATGTCCTGAATTATGATTTTTTTCTTTGTGTTGTTTTTCAACTTTCCCATAGAGCTCATTGAGCTTATTTGTAATGCATATTTTGAATTCCATATCTGACAATTCAAAAATTTCCATTTGGTTGGAATCCATTGCTGGAGAGCTATTGTGATCTTTTGGGAGTTTACTGCAGCCTGCCTTTTCATATCGCCAGGGTTCTTATGCTGTTCCTTCTCATCTGGAACCTCTTACTTCAGCTCAAAACAGGTATCTATTTGGTGAACCTGTTCTGCTCTGCCAGGAACTCTGCTGCTTAGTATAAAGAGAGAAAGGTTCACTGTCTTTCGGCTTATACAGGTAGGTATACAGTGGACTAGCTGGCAGTTTGAGTCTGTTGTTGGGCTTCAGACCTTTGGAAAAGTGTTCAGGTGCCAGTGGTGGTGGACTAGGTTAGGTAATCCCAAATTTGCAGGCCCCTGGATGACATGTTTGAGTCCTGGGGGGACTAGTCTGAAACACAGCTGACCAACTTGCCCTCAAGCCTCCATGAGTTCAGGCATTGGCAGTGATAGTGAAGGGCGAGGTGATCTCCTGCTCTGGAAGAATGCTTAGGCAGGAGAACAGATGCACTGTAAGCCTGAGATAGGAGGGCCCCTCTTGATTAGATAAGCAGAGGCAGGAAGCTGTGGGGTACACAAGTGGCTTATACCTCCATCTCTCAGCAGTAACAGAGTTCTCTGTTTTTTGGTGACATAAAAAATGCCCAGATTCTCAGCTCCCACCCTGGCCCAGTTGCAGAAGAGGTGCTGGGGGCAGCTTAACTGATCGTGCAGGGCTACCAGACTGGCTGTGGGCTGTGGTTGAAATGCTTCCATGAAGGAGGTATAGTTGTGCCAGGGACTTGCCTCCAGGGATGGGAGGCTGCTCCTAGAAGAGACAGGTAGCTCAGGGAAAGGATTGATAACTTCTCCCTCCCTCAGGAAAGGCAGTAGTTTTTGCCCTTGGGGCAGGGGAAAGCACTTACTGCAGCTTTTTAAAGAGTAAGGAGTGAGCCCCAAGCTCTGTGGAAGCCTGGGTGTGACAAGCACTCTGTCAGAGTCAAGGCAGCTACTCCCGAGTACCCTGGCTTAATCGCACCCTGTGGAACCCTATTTTTAAAATAATTACCATATATATGTGAAAATTAATTATAACACATGTCAGGAAGATTGGGAAGAAAATTTGGGTCAAGATAATTGTTGTAAGTGTCCTTTGAAGACGTCCCTATGAAATTAATTTCTTTTCTTCTCCACTAAAATATCATTTAAAAAAAAAAAAAACACCTTAGAAGTTCAACTGATGTCTTCCTGATAATAAGGTTCTGTCATTATGACAGACAGTTATCATTTTGGCAAATTATATCTCCCTTCTAGTATCTATAGATGTTTTCAGTGGATGCACCTGTCTTATAATTGTCTACTAAAGAAAATGAAAATGACACGACTTCAGGGATCTATTGGTTAGAATATTTTTTTCCAATTATCTGTGTCAGCACAGAGAGAAATAATGTTAATTTTGACCTAAAGATATGGTTCAAGGATCTTTTCTTCATGCACTCTCACTTACGATTCTTTTTGATCTTTTAAAGTGAAGGCCACTTAGTGAAGATTTTTGCCAGGAAATCCATACATTTTTCGAAGTTTTCAAATTTTTGCTACATTTTTCTCTGTTAGTGATATTGCAAATACCAGGTAATTGGCATTGTTGCACTCATCCTCATTATCACTGTAGATTTTGAAAAGGATTCTAGCAAGTGCAAGATTTCAAGATAACTGTCAATTATATTCTTACTGAACAGAAAGAGCATCTGGCTTTCTAAACTCATGATTATAACCTTAAACCTAAGATGATTGTTTTAAAATACAATGCAATTTCACAGTCCTAGGTACAAATATTAAATATAGATTCAATATTAATTTGTAATTTCTCATACAAAATGTCTTATGTGGGGAGAGGGAAATATTTTATTTATAGAAAATCATGTTATATGAAAATGCATAGAAATGCTAACTTTAGACTGACAACCAACATATTCTTTAAGGATTCTCAGATATAATAGAATTTACAAATACCGTTTATTGTACATCTGTGAACATGCAGCCATATGTTGAACCTGATTATTCTAGTAAATTTGAATATACAAAGCCCAGAGGGCAATTGCAAAATCTGTATCAAAAGTCATAAAACCTATCACGCCCTCTGATCACAGAAATAAATAAGAATGTGCACAAAGATATAGGTCTAAGACATTTCAGAATATAATTTGTAGAAGAAGTATTTTCAAACAATCACAATATCCAAAAATAAATTATTGAATATAAAGTTCAACACATTTTTATGATACAATGCATATTTTTCATTGGATTAACATCACATTACTTATTTTGTAGACGTACATTTGTTGGCATAAAATATCAGCATGATATATTATGTTTAAAAAGCCACAAAATAGCATGAAAAATATTTCTTAATATGTATTTATTTAAAAATCTGAACTATTACCTGAAAAATATATTTTCAGAAGTAGCATTATTATTGATTTTAATTTACCTTTTGATTATGTGTGTTTGTGAAAATGAAATGGTTAAAAAGGATGCAATGATGTTGATGATAATAACAATTATTACTACTACTATATTAATGGTAGTACAAAGCTTCAGTTAACTTAATTTCTCTAGTGATTCCCATTCATTTTTATGAAATGCACATAGAGAAAAATGAATAGTAATTTTATTGCAGCTTTAGTTAAGCTGTAAAGAAATACAGGCATCAATATTAGACAAGGTGAAATTTTCTCTTATGTTTTTGTAATATAATTTTATTCAGATTATATAAATACACATTTTAGAGAAGATATTAAATATGATGTTCATATATTCATGAAAATGAAATATTTTATAAACTTACAATGAGAAAATTGATCTTGTTTCTATAAATATAATTTTTATATCAATATATTATGTTTAAATGGTCTTACCCAATTACTGACTGAAGCTTTTAAAAGATTTACTCTTCACTTTCTGAGAGTCACAATTGATAAAAAACTTTGTACAGATGGGTAGTAGCAAACAGAAGAACAATATTAATTAGTTTTTCTCTAATTGACAGAAACATTTTCATTTCATTAACTGAAATTTTGCCATCTGAACTTTCTAAAATTGTATTTCAAGGGGGGAAATTTTCCATAGTTCTGTCAGCCCTTCCTTTTCTTTAACTTAACAGTATAATGATAAAATTAACTATTATAATGCAAAATTAAATATGAACAGAAGTAATTTTTATAGCAAAATTGGATAATTACAATGAGGCTATTTCTTAAGTCTACATAGATGCAATCCTGCTAGTTTTAATAATTATTCTCTCAAAATGAAATTATAATACCATCCAATCAATAACACTTGAGCATTTTTAAACTCACTCAAAGTTGATTTTTTCCTCTAAATCCATAAAATTTATAAGAAGATATTTAACACAGTAGTTATAATGATCAATTACATTTATTCACATACTCAACATTTTCAACTTACAAATTATTTTTGGAGACAAAAAATGTTTTCCAAAAATTATTTCTGCAAAATTACAGTCATTTTCAAAATAGTTTCAATTAAATATTTTGCCTATATATGCTTGATAGAACCCTTCATCTGAACAGGAATGAACTTCCTTATGAAATACAGATAGCAACATGCTATTTCTTCTCCTAAGCTGGAAAACTGCATGGGCTTTATAAACTTAAATGTTACTATATATAATAACATTATATTATATATTATATTTAAGTCTTGTAACATCATTTAATTCCTCACATGTAAGAGATTCTCTGTGAATAAAACCACATATTACTTAAACATGAGTTTTAACTTTTTCAGGAGTGAGGGTATTTCAGAGAGAGTGACTTCTCCCGTATACCATGCCATGTATTTATAAGATTAGAGTAAGAGGTACTAAGGAAAACCTAGCTTATCTAAGTGATAATTAAAGTATTAGGGGTTTTGAGGTATTAGGAGAAACACTAAGGAGAGTGCAGACAGAGAAAAACAGGGTCTGCACACCGAGGTCACAGAGAACAATCTTGCAGGATGTCTTCAGTTTATCTGAGCCTGCTCTCTTCTAGACTAAGCTACCTAAAAGGAAAAACAAATGAGCTTCCAGGGGTCTCCAAATGTGCCCCCCCCACGGCCTTTGAGGGCTCATACAATATAAGAGATGTCATAAGTTTTGATCAATAGCAGTTTGTAATGGAGCATCAATGAAATCTCATACTACTGGACCAGATGGGAATAAAATATCCAAATTTGCTAGGAATTCACACTATGAGACATTGCTAAGAATAGTTATGCAAACCTGTGTGAAGTTCTTTGTCCATATGTATAATATAGTAGAAAAAGAAAGTTATTCACCTTGAAGGAAAGGGCATGTCCATATCCAACCAATTGAAATATGTCAGCCATTTTTGGGTGAGCCAGAACATTTGTTCTTTTTTAAGTAATGATGTATTTCATGGAGACCCTGGACTTATCATGTTTACATCATAACTAATCTTTAAGGACAGAGTGAAGTACCCATGGAATGACCTGAGTCCAAGTTGATACCTGCCCAGATGTCCTTAGTCTGAGCAGTGTGGATCTCTCCATCCTACCACTGAGGTCTAAGCCACGCACTCTACAAACTGTCATGAGATTACTTGAGAGGTGACTTGAGTTACAGAGGTTACTACTCTGAAGAGAAGTGAAAATGGAGGAGGGTATACAGTGCCTTCTCAAATTCTTATTCTCTTCCCTCTGATTCTGGTGCCTATCTCCTCCTACGAGGCAGAAGGGTTGTGGCCATGCGTAAGTGGTTAGTGACAGAATCAGCCAGTCTTATAGAGGTTTTGCTGGAGAGGTAGGTATGGTTGACATACGGCAAACACCCTGGGGTTAACAATGGTCCTTATCAAGTGAAAAAAATTATTTGTGTGCACTCTAGTGCTTGCGATGTTTTCAGTATCATGGCAGGTTTTGAGCACATTCCATTGGCAATGGCTACTTTGCTAGTCCAGTTATTTTTCCTAAGATAGAGTGACTTCATTTTGGCATGTATAAGTGAAGCATAAAGATTCAGTAAAGGAGCATTATATAATATTATAATACCTCCTTCTATATACATGTGTCTTTAGTAATATGGTCCTGAACTTGTGCCCAGAGAATTAGAACATTATTGTTGGTCTGTCAGTCTGTAAAGGTAGGTTTCTGTAAGAATTTTTCTGATGTGTTCTATGTGCAAGAACAATGTTTGAACTTTAGCTCATTATGCAGAAGATTTAATGACACAGACACCAGGAATCCATCATCTTTGTGGTAAATCACTACTATTTTCCATGGGACATGCCCACCTTCAATGCTGTCTTTTCCTCTCAATGAACCACACTGTCCAAGTACCAAGACTTGTGAGAAGTTTCAAAAGCTCCAATCATTTTTGAGAATGGTCAAAGATGTACAAAGATATATATGCCATGAGGTCTAAAGAAGAGCTAGGGATCCATGCAGTGTGTGAGTTACTTTTCTTTGAACTGGTCGTCAGTGCTCTTTGTCAGAGGCTATCTCACTCAAATAAGCCTGTCTTTAGATGTTGGGGTAGAAGAGCTCAAGTGAGGGATGTGCTGTCTTCAGTATCCAAAGAGGACAATCAGTATTTAGGCCTCTTTCATTGTGCTTTGTGGACAGAGAACCAGTATATCATTTTAACTTTCTTTGAATTATAGTCCATTTAATTTTCAAGGTAATGGCTAGATGGTGTGGCCTTGGACTTTCTTCTCATTCAAGACACTCCAATTATTGCCAGCTGTAGTGGGATTGCATGCAATAAAATGCAAGCAGTTTTTTTTAATAGATGCCTGCTATGATTTTCAAATGTTTGTCCCACAAAACTCAAGTTGGAATTTGATCCTGAGGTTGGATGTGGGGCCCAGTGGGAGGTGTTTGGGTCATGGGAGAGGATCCTCCATTAATAGATCAATGCCCTCCCTGGGAGATGGAGGGAATGAGTTCTTCCTCTATTAGCTCCCAGAAAAGCTGGTTATTAAAAATACCCTGGCACCTCCCCCATCTTTCTCTTGCTTGCTCTCTTGCCATGTGATCTCTGCACAAGCCAGCACCCCTTCACTTTCCGCCATGAGTGGGAGCAACCTCAGGTGCTTGCTAAAAGCTGAGCAGATGCTGGTGCCATGCTCTTATTGTGCAGCCTGCAGAACTCTGAGCCAACTTATAAATAACCCAGCCTTGGGTATTCCTTAATAGCAACACTAAACAGACCAAGAAGAAGTCCTTATGAAAAAGTCTTTGTAACAGAATATTTGTATACCCACCAACAATTCACGTTGCACTAAGGTTTGTCCAGTCCAGTGATGATCTGTTCTTGGCATGCTTTGCCAGGCAGGCAAAGGCAAATTGATTTTGGTTCTCTAGAGTAGTATAAAAAACAAACTATTAGCAATGTCTAAGGCAGCATGCCAAGTGCTAATAGTGGCAGTATTTTCAGCTAGTCTTGTGATGCCAGATAGTATGGGAAAAACAGGAGCCCTACCCCCCACCAATTTATATAGTTCACTGTAAGATTATAGGCACTGGTGGCTTCCAGTGTCTAGTCAAAGCCATTAGACTTGAAGAATGCATTGGGTGGTCACTCAGGCTATATTAATTCTCCTGTGAGAAAACCAAGTACCTTTTCTGCTACTAGCCTGAGACACTATTTCAGTTGTACCTGTGACTGTTATATTCCTCCTTCTGGGGCCTGAGGCAGGCACCTTTGTAAACCTGGAAATTTCTGAAAGTATTCTTTGGCAGTCCTGCCCATCCGATGTTAATTTGTACACCCAGTCATCAGCTGTTGTCACCTTTAAGTGGAAAAACTTCCCACACACAGGTGCTCCAGTTAAACCCTCCAGTTTCTCAGAACATGTATCAACAGGATTATAATGTTTGCTGCATATTTATCACCAACTGACTTGCAAAAAGGATCCCAGGAACACACCATTAGTGCCATATGGAGCAGATGAACATGGACTTATTAAGAACAAACTTTCACACAAAGACATAGCAGAGTATATGCTCTTCCCTATATTATTCACACACATTGTTGCGTAGCATGGGCTAGGAATAGATATTCTCTGTATGTACTAGGACAAAGGTTACCATCCAGAGCCATTTGCCTAGATCAGAAAGCTGGAGTGTTTGTGACTACCACATTCTCTGAGCAACAATATATAATACGTCTTCCACGAGTGCTAACAAATTTAGACGTTAATATAAGGGGGATTAAGTATCATCTAACTCACCAAGTAGCACTGACAACAACAAAAATGTTTCAAGGATTCTCCTGACCCAGAAATAGTGCCCAGTGCCTCAAAGCATGCATATAAAGGCTGAATATCTGCACATAAAGAGTCCTGTAAATAGCCTTACTTGCTAGTAATGCTGATATAAGCCAAAGTCCGTATCTTCCCACAGACTGACTTGGTCTACCTGAATCAGTTTTTGTCTACACCATAAAAAGGGGAAGAAAAATAAGCCTCTAAGATCAACAAGATATTTTCACTCTTCCAAATAAAGAATAATAATCACTTAGGCTCACAAATGCAAATTTGAATAATTGACATTTCATTTGCAAAATACATATCTGATAAAAACTTTTATTCATAATATATGAAGAATCCTTAAATTCAATAATATGTAAACAGACAACTTGATTAAAAATGAGCAAAAGACCAGATACTTCTTAAATAAGATATAAAGATGGTGCATAAGTATCTGAAAAAATGTTCAACATCATATGTCATTAGAAAATTGCATATTAAAATAATGAGATGGCACTATACACCTGTTAGAATGATGAAAACCCAAAACACCAACACCACCAAATACTGGCCAGGATTTGGAACAAGAGGAACTCTCATTCATTGCTGAGGTAAATCCAAAATGATACAGTTTCTTACAAAACTAAACATACTCTTAGTATATGATTCAGCAATCATGTTCTTTGGTGTTTACCCAAATGAGCTGAAAATTTATGTCCACACAAAAATTTCGACATAGATGTTTACAGCAGCTTTGTTCATAATTGCCAAAACTTGGAAGCAAACAAGATTCCCTTCAGTAGGTGAATGAATAAGCAAACTATGATATATCAAAAATGGAGTATTATTCAGTGCTAAAAGAAAATAGGATATCAAGCCATGAAAAGACATGGAGGAACCTTACTTAAGTGAAAGAAGCCAATCTAAAAAGGCTACATGAATAGTACTCCATGTATTGGGCAGGGGGACGGGGGGGGTGGGAATGGGTAGATACATACATAATGAGTGAGAAGTGCACCGTCTGCGGGATGGTCATGCTGGAGACTCAGACTCGTGGGGGGATGGGGGGAAAGGGCATTTATTGAAACCTTAAAATCTGTATCCCCATCATATGCCGAAATAAAAAAAAATAAAAATAAAAAATAAAAAAAAATAAAGAAATCCTATAATTTGAAGAAAAAATAAATAAATAAAATAAATAAATAAAAAGGCTACATGCTGTATGATTCTATGGATAAGACTTTCTGGAAAAGGCAAAACTAGAATGTATAAAAATATCAGTGGTTGCCATGGGGTGGGAGAAGGAAGGGATGACTAGGCAGAGAACAGAAGATTTTTAAACAATTGAAAATATTATGTATGATATACTCTAATGATGAATACATGTCATTATACATTTGTCCAAATACATACACTGTACAACATCGAGAGTGAATTCCCATATAAACTATGGGCATTTAGTGCTAATGGTGTGGTGATATAAGTTCATCAACTGTAACAAATATACCACTCTGGAGTAGGATGTTGACAGTAAGGGAGATTGTACATGTGCAGGGACAGGGATAGGGAATATTCAGGAACTCTTGGTACTTTCCTCCTAGTTTTTTATGAATCTAAAACTTCTCCACAAAATACACGCAGACACACACATATACACACATGCTCTGCTAAACTAAACTCTCACCATTTAGAATATAAACCCGTGGCCTTCTGAATCCTTGAGTGTGGCCTTTGACTGAATCCTTTGAGATTTGTTCCGTGAAGTTTGGATTCAGTCGAGGGGCCACACGTGGGGATCTGGAGGGCAACATGTGGCCTTGAGGCCACAGGTTCCTCACCCCTGGTAGAGAATCTTATTTCTGCATATGAAACTTCACAATACAAAGCATGGCACATAGGAGGTGCCTAACACATTAGGAAAAAATGTTATCTAATTTAACCTGCAATAGGTATACCAGTTTTGCCACGGAGGATGATTTTGTTCACACTTCCCTAGGAAGTTAATAATCATTGCCAGCACTTTCCAACTGCTCTATAACCTTGAGGGAACATGGCCATAAATCACTGCTACTCCCTGGTGATCTTCTCTAGTGCTGGAAGATAGTAATGGACAAAATCTCCACATGGTTCTTTTGTAAACTGTTGTCTATGAATTAGATAATCAAGTAGTGACATTAGTAAATATATTTTAAAAATTGAATAATACAAACAACATAAACACATGGCTTTCAAATTTCAACTTTTATTAAAACTTATGGAACTATGTATTTATACATAAAAATAATGTATTCAGCTTTCATAGCCTATGTGTGACCATCATAGAATCTTAAAGCTGTGGATTTTAGAATTATTCTAATTGCCTCGTTTGTATAGATATGAGCCAATAAGATTAAATGAATTCTTCAAGGTCACATAGCTCATTAGAATCTGATCTTTGACAGAGATCTCATGTCTCTTTGACAAATACTATTCAAATAGCAAACTTCCTTTGTAGCATTAAGTAGTGATTTCATTTTCTGCAATTAAATTGTACCATGAACATTTCCAATTTAATATAAGTAAACTGAATTTGTAAAACAATTTATATAAAAATTACAATAAAGCATAATAGTATCTATTAAATATACTTTGTATGTTTTTCAGTTGTATTATTTTTGTTCCTATGCCACTCTAGGAACCTACTCTATCATTATGTCATAAATAAATTAAAAGTAATAAAATTTAAGACAATTTAACAAGAAACTAAGATCTCTATTATATTTATTATTCTTTAAAATCTGCTGGATTAAACAATGATTATTTAGAACTATACTGGCTGTAGACGAAACTCTTCAGACAGCATTACAAGAATCTGCATTGCTTATATTGAAACCTAAGTAAGACTATTATTTTTTTTCAGTTTAATGCAATATTATAGCCTAGAGTTCCAGTTTTTGAGAAATAAGATTCAATGTCTAAAATATGATAAGTCTACCTGAAAGATTTGATAATGTCTGATTCATTCAGAAATAACCTTCTTCTCATGGCTGAAGAAAGAAAATTCAAACGGCAAAACAAAACGATATTGTCTGTGTGAGTGCATTAGCTTCCTGGAGCTGCCTAACAAAATACCACAATCTGGGTAGTTGAATAAACAGAAATCTATTTTTTTACAGTTCAGGAGGCCTGAAGTTGCGGATCGAGTTGTCAGCAGGTTTGAGTTCTTTTGAGACCTCTCACCTTGGTTTGTAGATATCTGGCTGACTTCTCATGTATTTTCACATGGCCTTTTCTGTGCACCTCCATGTCCCTAGTGTCTCTCTCTGTACGTCCTAATCTTCTCTTCTTATGAGGATTCCTGTCAGATTGGCTTAGGGTCCATGCTAATAGCCCATTTTAACTTAATTATCTTTTTAAATGACCTATCTTAAGACATGGTCACATTCTAACATTGAGGGTTAGGGCTTCAAACTATGAATTTTGGGGGACACAAATCAGTTTAGGAAAACCAGTAAGATTGTTCTTCACAATTTGTGTGAGAAAAAGCATATCTTAAACAGTAAAAATAAATTTTGCAATGTTAGCTAATTTTATCTAGGTTATTTTTAATCTAAGTTAACTTTATTTTATATTCTTTATGTTAAAAAAACACAGCAGGTATGTACGGAAAGAAGAAGGATAGTATAGAAATAAAAAGCTGTGGCATTGACCCGTTTTGTAAAACTTTTAACCTGAAAATGCTGTTATATCATCAATTACATTCAGCTCAGTGGCAGAAATGTAAAGGCTGTGGAAAATGATAAGAGCTTTGGAATTTTCCACCAGTACTTGTGATATAAATTGAACTGTTAAACAGGAAAGCATTTCAACATTATATTTTTTAAACAAACAAAAGAAGTGATGAATATTTGTCTTACCCCTGACATTTTCAAAGAACAAATAAATGACCCAGAAACTGGGGGAAAAAAAGAACCTGCTGTATAACTTTTATCATATTTCTTTTTACACATTTTTCAATATGGCATTGCAAAGATACATTTGTTTCCTGTTACAGAGCTTGACCTAACCTAGATCATGATGCATAAGAATGTTAGTATTTCAAAAGCGCATTTGTCATTTCAGATAATATATTGGAAAAGAAATATAATTTTTAAAGGTTGGCTGCCTTTTGATGTATTTCAGCAGTAATCCTGTATTTATCTAATCAATAGGCTGAACATTATTAAAATGGGTTCATACTTGAACGCTTCATGTTCCTCAACTGTTATGATTATTCATAAACATAAAAGAATGAAAATCATTTTGAATTTCAGCTGAAAAATTTGTTCATTTTCTAGTTAATATGAAAATAGGATGTTGCTATTTAATATTTTAATAGATATAATTTTATAAGAAATAGAAAAATGTATAATTGCTAAGTTTTATTATAGTATTTATTCGCCTGTAACTTAAAGGTTAGTAAAATCACTTCTCCATATCTTTCTAAATGTTTATTGGGTTATCATTCTTAAATGCTGTATTAATCATTAGATTCTGTAGAAAATCATAGTAAAACTGTTTGTAGCAAAATCTATTCCTCTAAACACTTTAATGGATTTTATATGACTTCACTAATTCTCAGGAAAACACAGTGAAAAATTACTACTGGCTTGTCTTAATAAAATATATTTCGATGCAATTATCTACTCAGTTATCAAGTATTCATTAGAGTAGTGAATCCTTTGAGGAAATGAATTTGGTCTCCACCGTCTTCAGTTATTGTCCTAAGATAGTTTAAGAAAAAAATTCCAATATTTTGTAGGAATTTATTTTTGTTATTTTGGAAGTGAAACTCTGTACACAAAATTTACATTTTTAAATGCTGGATATTAAAGATATCATATTTTTATCCTGCTATTATAATTTGAGATGGTTCCTATTTTCTAATTATTCACTTGTTCCTATAGTTTGCATTTGAAGTAATAAGATGACCTGATGAAATAAACAGAAAAACTGATCTCATAATTTTTCAACTGTATTTCATACACAGGAAGCACATTGTGACATCACAGTCACTGCTGGGAATTTATGTTATTACTATCTGAAGCTTAACTCTAATGTAAATTTCTGATTAATAATAAAAATTTTGTTATAGTCATCATTAATAATTCATTATATAAAAAGAGAATAATATATTGGTACACATAAATAGTTAAAATCTTCTTGTTAACAATATTATTTTAGAAGAAAAATCATTATCTCGTATATTTAGCTGAAGACAAACATCTGCAAATAAATAGAGCCTCATTATTATTTTCCTCCTCTGTCTCATGCTCATTAGCTTTTGTCTCCTTACTGCTTCAGATTTTATTTTCAGTTATTTCTCCAAATTCAATTTGTTTTTCCTCCCAGACTCTGTTTCCCTCAGAGAAAATATGTTATCTTGGCATATTTCCCTTGTGTGTCTCTGGCAGGTTTTCTTGCTATCTTATTTGGGGAAGCTGAGTTTTCCCTTGGGTGCCCACTTCCTCATTTTATACTTTGCCAAGATGTTCTTTGCTCTTTCCTTATTTCTTCCATTCTCTCTGAGGAGAGACTGGTTTTTAACCTATTTTCCTTTATTTAACTCTTACCAGCTATGAACCAAATGTTTTTAGCCACACTAAAATACACAAATGAGAATATTACCTTGGGGATTAGAGGGAGTTGAGTTTTAATAGTCCACACCAACATTTGACATATTACTTGTCACCTCCTTAGAGAATTCTCTATCAGTTTGAGATAATGAAATGCTCCCTCGTCTTTTCCACCACATTCTAGTATCTTCTCGAGAGAACCCACAAATATAATCTTGTGTTTGTTTGTATGTGTCTGTCTGTATAAAAATGCACGCACATCCCAAGGGTAAAGATTAAATCTCAATGGCAAGCCAATCCAATACACATACTAGAGAAGGTACCCACATCATTAGGCAAGGTGTTATAATTCATTCTGTCACTTGAGAATGCTGACAAGGGATTGCAGTACAAAAAGAAAAAAGGAATACTGTCTATTAGCGTGCTCTCTAAATTGAGGTTCTTTTGGTTGCAAGCAACAAATTTCAAGGTTAGTTCACTTTAGCAAAATTGTATGGTGAGTTCACATCTATAGAAAAGTAAAAACCCAGCTTGGAAATTTGTCAAAACCAAACAAGCTTCACAGAAGCAGGAAGCAGGCAAAAATAGGATCCTGTCTTTTAAAGCCAAAGACCATTTTCCAAATTTTCAGGTTCTTTTATCTGTTTGTTGATGATTTATATTACAGGGAGAAATCCTCCAATTGACCAAGTTTAAGCAAAATGACTACCTTTTGGCTCTGCCTTTAATGTACAAAACCAAACTCCATTAGATAAAAATAAAATAATTCCACATAAGACAATCAAGAAGTGGGGATAAATGCAAGGTAGACCAATGCAAAAATAAAACATCCATTATAATTATGTCATTTTATTGTCTAACACAATTCCTTACATACATATATTCCTAAAATGTTAAGAATGACATAAAAAAAAGATATTCCAGAAACAAACAAAAATATATTTCCTTTCCCAGAACTTTGGAATATCTGAAGTTGTATTGAGTTATATTAGCATCCTGCTTTAGATTTAGCATCTCTGAATAGAAACCCTCATTAATGTCATTGCAATAGATTTGCAATATTTAAAAAGGTGAGAAATCCACTATATGTTTAGCTATCATACATTGCTTGATGGCAGTGTGGTATAGGAGGGCAAAAAATACATTTCTTAATTATACAGAGACTTATATATTAAAATATAAGGAAATAAATACAAAGAGGAGCCATATAATCTTTAATTCTGCAAATAATTACAAGGCCCTGACTTCCAATAAACATTTCATGTTTCCCCAGATTGTGTCGGTATTCTAGCTACTAAAAATTCTCTTCATGGTGGAATGACACAATCGTGTATTCTCAAGAGGTTGTGGGTTTCAGTGGTTCTACCAATGTAGGATTTCAGTTTTCTTCTACTAACCTTTGCCACCTGGCATGGTAGTGGTTCCATTCAATCAGCATATCATCAATTTCATAAACCATTTTAGTGTCATACGCAATGCAGAGACAATCAAGTTTCCTTTAGCAGAGACCTAGAGAATTAAGGAAGCCATGAGTAGGACAGTGAAGACATATTTTCTGCTTCAGAAGAAGAAAAACTACTTCTGATGATCTTTACTAACAGGTATAGGGAAAAAAATACTTGCCAAATTAATACCCACACTCAGGTGCCAGAAGATGTGCTAATTTGGTCCTGTACGCAAACTATATTTGGAACAGAATCTGCAATTAATATGACCTATTAAATTTCCTGTAATCCACCCTCATTTTTCAAAATCAATCTCTCTTTGCAGAGGTCAAAAAATGAGTCAAATGAGCATATGAAGGAATCAACTCCTCTACATCTTGATGGTAGCATCAATCTCTGAGATCCTTCTAGTAACACATTGCATTTGGTTTTTGTTTGAGGTTTGTTCCATAGAGGCAGTTGTAATGGCTTCCAATTGGGCTTTATTGCCATAATATTCTTTATTCTATGGATCAGGGTATCAATGTGGGAAAGTCAATTGCTGGCTATACCTTTTTAAATTATAAAACTGGAAGAAATGACCACAGATTGCCTTCAGGGTCCCATTGGTCCCACAGTAAAGTGAACCCAAACCAAACTCTTGAATGCTTTACCTCTGTAAGTCTCTCACTGGTAGAGTAGAGTGACATTTGGGGTCTTAGTTTAGAACCAGTGTTAAGTGTTCTCCAATATTCTGATTATTTTCTCTTCCACAGTGCACTCTCATCCTGGTAAATAATATCAGATTGTTCTACACGAAGGCTGAGAGAAGACTTACATTATAAATTTTTGTCAGTGTATCAGGGTATTTCCTCAAGAGGACAAGTTCTCCTCTTCATTAAAGAATTTCTATACTGTGAATCGCCTTAAATATGGTAATATTTTGAGGATCTGAGACTCTTTATTGAGTTGCTTTAGTCATATTTTTGTTCACCAGATCTAGTGCTCTTCCATGTATACAAATCAAGAAAGAAGTAAACTGACCATATTTTAATTCTAGGGTCATCATGATTAGTAAGCCAATGTCAAAGATTTCTATAGGGCAAATTATTATATTACTAGTTACATATGTTTTCTATTAATGTAACTACAACTACTTTATTTTTCTCAATTAAATGCCATCGCTTGGCTCTTGGCACCCTGGGGCCCACCATCTAAATTAAATTTAAGGATTTGGATAGTTTGATGGCAAATTTGTGCACTATAATTTCTAGAATAGAGAGAAGAGCCAACATAGAGTTTTGGGGATGCTGAGATTACCCTTACAAATATATGTATCAAGACCTGTATAAAGCAGTATTCTCTCAACTCTTCTAAAGGGACATAGTTTGAGAGTGTTGCATGATAAGTCTACTCTGACATTCCAATGTCCCTAATCCTCTGGATAATTCCTTTACTGTATGACAAAGAATTTTTTTTTTTTTTTGTTTAGCATTTCACTTTCCTTTAATGTAGTTAATCTTTGGGTCTAGGATTTACTCAATGTACCAAACTGTTAGAGTCACTCCTATTCATGCTAGCTAACATGTTAAACCTAGAATGCCTTATTAGTGTATCCCTATTAGTAAATATAATCTAATAAATTTTATTTCTTTTACTCTAACACAACATTTTCAGGACCCATTCCTGAACATTTGCTCCCTATTTTTATTCTGCCAATGAGGTAACTTGGCATAATTTTACCCCTTTGAGGTATTTTGCACCTCTTCATGGCTAACACTTTTTATTTTGCCCTTCAAAACATGCTGACACTTGAGTCTGGTGATAGGTGCTAAGAGAGTCTATAAGAAGCCATAGGAATGGGTCCTAAAGGTGATCAGAAGCCTTCTACCAAGCAACCATCTCAGGGGAGAAATTTAAAGATTATTCAGACAATGGGAGACTAAATTCCTCAAAGAGAGAAATAAAGTCTGATTCTCATAGCAAGTAAAATCAGAAGTAATATGGGAGTTCAATGTCTCTGGCTTCATTGGAATCTGTCCATATGCCCCCATTCCAATTTTTAGAATTCCATTCCTTCCTAAATAGTCCCCTACTAATAGACTCTGTAAGGTTGTAAATTCAATTTGTGTTGTAACTCAATCACCCACAGGATTAGACTCTGGGTTTGGTTTTCAGAAATATCAGTCCTGCAGCTTCAGGAAATAATGATTGTTAAGCACAGTCATAGACCTTTATGATTTTCCCCCACATTCTCCAGTGCATTTAGAAGCAACTGATCAACTGCACTCACTATGTTCATTATTTTAGATCAAATATTCTATGGCAGTGACTGTTTATCGAAAGCCTTGTTTTCATTTATAATTTAATTTATAGGTATCCACAGGTAATAATTTAAGTAACTGATTTTCCTGTATGGTCTCCACTTTTCCTCTGGAAATAAGATCATCAATGATCTATTAAGATTAGAATTTAATATGGTTTTTAGATCAAATCAGAGAACTAATTCCATATACTTCACAGCCTATTCAGTGAATCTATTTTAAAGATTCAATTCACCTGGAACAACTTCTAGTATCAAATTTTGTATAAGTCAAAGGTTGATAAGAAAGCAGAAGGACTGTGGGTAATATGTAATATGTGATTCATTATAAAGTATAGACTTTACTGATCCTCGGAGCTGGCTAAGCATTCTAGGGAGATCTGCGATCTCGGTGTTTGATGTTTTGTCTGAAGTGAACAGAGCCTGCAATGGAGAGGAAATATGGATGATTATGTTGGGGAGGGACTCTGGATTGCTTACTGTCTTTTTTTCCTTTGTAACGTGAGAAAGAAAATAACTTTTATTTCATTGTAGCCATTATTACTTTTGGATTCGATCAATAGAAACCAGATATAATTCCTAACGTACCACTATTGTAAAAATTCTATTTATCTTAATTTCTACACTATCTACCCCATGGATTTACTGCTTCCCTTCATACCAATTGTCCATTAAGTCCAACATCTCACAAAGTATTTTCTGATTAGTTCTACCTATGGCATGTCTCTCTATATCCAAATTTCCTCAGCTCATATGTTGAGAAGTTACTTGTCACTATTACAATTTCTTTTGTTTAAGCTTTACCTTCTGCATATTTGGACATCTTCCTTCACAATTGGCACATTGCTTGAGCACAATATCTGCATATTGTATATCTTAAACTTCTTTAAAAATACAATGTGAATGAATAAATGATAAAAGCAAATTTGCATTTAATCTGTTTCTGGAAGCAATAACTTCATTAGTAAGGAAGATGGCTTACTAAAACAGAAGACAAGAGAATAAGCAAAATTATGAACTCTCAATTCTATTTTTCACAATTTCACAGATTTTTTGAGTAATTAAAATTTCAAAGTTTGAGCATAAAATAAACTGCTTACAAATTACAATTTGATACCCAAGCATGAAAGAATTGACATTTGAAAACCTACTCTACCTAATCTGTAGAATTTGGCAGAATTATAAATCCTGAACTTCTTTTCCATGGTGAATATAGTAGTTATAGGGCTAGTAAAACAAATGATACATTGAAAGTAATTTCACAAATATTTCTGTGAAATATTGCAAAATTTCACAAAATAATGCAGTGATCAGACACTGGGTAGATACCTAAATGGTGATGAGTCTTCAGTGACAGTTGATTATGACTTTCTACTTCCACACAGTAACAGTATAACTAGTTGCTAGTTAGTGGTTTTGGTGATTTCATTGTAACTAACTATTCATCACTTTCTTGGGCCATGCTTGATAGCTCACGCCTATAATCCTAACTCACAGGGAGGACGAGGCAAGAGGATCACTTGAGGTCAGGAGTTCGAGACCCTGTCTCTACTAAAAGTAGAAAAAAATTAGTGGGGTGTTGTGGCATGTGCCTATAGTCCCAGCTACTTGGGAGGCTGAGACAGGGGGATCGCTTCAGCCCAGGAGTTTGAGGTTGCTGTGAGCTAGGCTGACACCACAACACTCTAGCCCAGACGACAGAGCAAGACTCTGTCTCAAAAAAAAAAACAAAAAAACAAAAAAACAAACAAACAAACAAAAAGAAAACCACTATTCATCACTTTCTCAGCACACATATACATACATACACATCAGGTGAATAGAGAGGGTTTGGGATTTACTGACATGAAAATAACCTATTCGGTAATCTTAAATCAGGCAAGTTATGTTTTCTGAGGCACCAGTTAACATGCTTAAAGCTTTCTGAATTAATTTTTTAAAAGTATTTCTATAATGTATCCATTTGTCTTTGTGTTACTTCATATCTCATTTGAGAGCTATGTTGGAAGTTAAGCCTTAGTCAGTTTCTGTGGTTCAATTAATTAGTTATTAAACTCAGTCATAGCCGTTCTCCCAACTGTATCATCAGATTTCTGAAAATTGTCCAAATGGCTAAATGTGTAACAAAATCTATATTCAAACACATTTCATGTAGATAATTATCCTACTTTATAGAGTGTGCTCTTGCCTAAATTATAGACATTTTCCATTTCTTCTCATAGTTGGTCATTATATTCCTGAGCTTTAAAGAGCATATAACATTACTGCTTTTGAGGGTCCATTTCTAACCTTTTTAGCTAATATAATTTTTAATAAAAGGAACATTGGGTAACAATCTTTAGTTACTTTTAACACCATACAAAAATTATGAAAATATACATTATTTTAATACGTAATCTTTGCCTTCTGTTGTTTCAGTAATATATCCTAGGTTGCAGTTATTACCAATGAAGCCCTTGTTTGCTAGAATGAAAAATGAAGCATATGTCCTAAATTGTAATACAACGTAAGAAGACTGAAAAAACAAAACATTAAAATACAAGTGAATGATTTCTGTGATCCAACTGTCCTATCTGCAAGCTGTGAATATAGATTGTGCTTTATTTAACTATATAACCAGTAGGCATCCAACCTTTTGCTGCCATGTTCAAAAATATGCAGTTCAATGTGCAGAGGTACAGCTGGAGGCATAGATCCATCTATCTGTCACTTGAATTATGTTTACCTTCAAGCCTCAATATCAAATAATAATCCAGGATGCCTCTGTTATTGATATATCCTTTTTAAAATTATTTCTTTGGTTTTTAGCTGAAAGTACATATTTTTAAATACTTTAAAAATAGTCATACACACAAAAATTCCCCTGAGGATTTCTTCAGTGTGTGCAATATCCAGTACTTGTCAGTTGAAACTAGGATGAAATTGCATTTATTCTTGTTTATTTTACATTTTTATGCAAGCAATTGGATGTTACCAAATAGTTTACATACAAATGAGTCCACTCCTAATAGAAATCAGGAATTCTGTCAATCAAGGAGTGGGGTGAAAGGGAAAGCTTTCAAATGTGATGGTTACCCTCCACTGAATGATATAATAAGTGGTTGCAGAACGTGAGAGTAAGTAATAACAGCCTGAATGGAAGGCAGTGGGAGGTAACAGAATGATTTGTGACGTTATCAGTGAATGACAGTGAACATATGGGATAATGTCATGAATAAAACGTTGATGTACACTTTCTGCTCTTTATTTCCAAGTCACTCTAAACAAGCTGCATGCAATTACCTTAGAAAATTATCTCAGTGTATTGTTTAAAAAACAGTTTTTGAGAAAAAATAAAACCAATTTTTTCAAACCCATAAAGAAAAGAAAAAGAATGTTTCAAATGAATACAAACAGATCCTTATATAACTAAATATATAACACTAACAAAAATTTGAAACATTAATAGACAATAAGCTGGCGTTAAACTTGGTGGCGAAATAAAAGGAAAAGGAGACAGTGAAATTCACTTTTAAATAAAAATTGATATTAATAAATGGGTGTTCTATAGTTGATTTACTTATATTGTTGAACTACATCATTAATTGAGAACAGGATTACTAAGTCTTTCAAAAAATTTTATTATTATACAAATAAAGAACACTAACAAATTCTCTTATGGAAAATAAGCAAAAATGGCATATTCTTTTTATTGTTGCCTAGAATACGGCTTCTGTGAGGGCATTGCATTTAAAAGATAGCAGAGACAAACCACAGAGCCATGAGGAAAAGCTACAATGAGGGAAGAATAAAAGCTGGTGAGTAAAGTATCATGTGTAAAGAAGTAGGGAGTTGTCAGCCTTCTTATGTGATTCCGCACCAAAATGATGAGAGCAGTTTTAGTGTCCTGCTGTCCAGTAAATTAGAGGAAGTTCCTTTTAATTTCTATATATTATTTCATTGTTTCCATCTCCTTTCATTATTATTATTATATGCCAGCCTCTTATTAGCAGGAATTTGGTGGGTAGGAAGTGAGGTTGCTATCTGAGAAAACAGGAGGAAAGGGAGCTCCATCACCCCAACTCCTGTGATGAAAGCTGTCTGTGAGTCTAGGTTTGGTTCTTCATTATGTTATTGTACTATAAAAGGTCATCTGCTTAATTGTTTTCCATCGGAACTACTGAGATATAGCAGACAGTTAAAATCAAATTAAAATTCTTAGATGGCTTCTCATTTTTGTCAAATAAGAGCAGTGATATAAACATTGAAAACATATTGCATTTCACTATCCATAAGCAAATAATTGTATGCTCCAGAAGAAAAAATATTTAAGTGGCCATCATACTTAACCTTTTTTTTTAAATAGATCATTGTTCTAGATAAAACACAATTCTTTGAAGATAAGCATATGATTAGTTGATGGAGTAGATTACATTTTATGTTCCCTTGAAAAAGCTATTGATGCTTATTTGATTTGGGTAGACTTATAAAGAACTCTTGTGTACGTCCAGAAATAGATAGAAACATGCATGCAAGTACACACACACACACACACATACACACATGCACATCCCTGACATATAAGCATTTAATTATCCTTGCTATGTAATTCACTAAATACACTAGTAAACAGCAGATGATTATTTGTAGCTGATAGCTTATTACTCTTTATAGTTTAAACACCAAGGTAAGTTACCATTAACAATGTATCAATACATCATGAAATTCAAAACCATGCTAATAAACACAATTTTAATAATCTTGTTTTTCCTTAAAAAGTTGATCTATACAGTCTTTTTTATTTCCTCAAAATCTTTTGTAGTAAAGTCTTTACTTAACAAAGTGAGAGATTTATCAGAGACATAGAATTGAATAAAACACTGTCCCTGCTCTTCATATAACAAGGTGCAATATTGGAGGCAAATATATGCTCAAAAAAACTGAAAAACTGCATAAAATAATTTTTACAACAGTATACAACAAGTCTGAAAACTTAATAAAGTGAGATGAACTGGAGGGAATGGTCAGCTCTTGGGCAGGTCTGCAATCTGATATTTAGTGAAATAATTATTCAGAGTTTAGAGGGAGTTTTGCAGGATAATTTTCCAAGTTGTGTGGTAAGGGCAGCTGAGAGCAAAGAATGTGAATTTGAGACTCCCTAATATTTCATTTTCATCAACATGTAATAGTGATTCATAGTTATTATATATTTTCACTCACACTATGAATTCTAATGGCATAAGAATCTTATCATCTAAGAGAAGTCGGATTTTAAACAAGTTAGTCAAAAAAAGATTTATAGTAGCTTTTGAATTTTTTTAGCAATAACATATGATTCAAATAAGCTAAAATAGTTGAAATGGTTGTTTTATATATACATACAAATTATACAACCATCAATCTATTAAGATAACATAGAAATCAATATATTCATAATCCATCAATACCAGAATTATATTCAAACTATTGAAATCAATAATTCTATCCAAAATCTGTAGTAGTTAGTAAATGTGCACTTTAGTAAGAGATACAAAGCTGGAAATGATGAAAGAAATCACTGATATCATGGGCCTTATAGTTACAGTAAAAAAAAAAAATGACTAATGTTATACAAAAACATGGTGTGTAGATAGTATGTATAATAACTGAGGGACCTTACTGATCCTGAGAAAGTGGAATGGTGCTTAGAGAAATGTTCGGCAAGGAAGTTATACCCCTTTACACCTGATGGATAACAGTCATAAAGAAAGAGAGGTGGGATAATAGAATCCAATGATGACATAGTATAATATTTATGTGAAGGCCTTCAGGTAGAAAGAAGCTTGAGGTTATTTGAGGATCCAATTAGTATGTCTGTTCTTCAGGAACATTGTAAGGAATCCAAAAAGTCAGAAATAGTATTTCCTAAACAAGACTCAAGAGTGCCTTTTCAATCTGAATTACTCATATTGTCTATCTTATAAAATTTACCTAAAATTTCTCTCCCAGAGCTCAAATATTATGATTAGATATGAACTTAGAACAATGGCCTTTTAAACTTTAGCTCTTCAGAGTAATAACCTATTTTTACATATAAAAACTGTATTTTATTTTATTTTGAATTATTAATGTATTAGTTATTAATTAAATTTTACAGTAAAAATTTCACAAAGTTTGTCTCTAATTTCAAATTTTGCATAGATATTTTTACCCTTAGAGTAAATGTTGAAAGTGACTTTTCTTCTTTTTCATTAAGTATTAAAATTTCATTTGAAAATGAGGAGATAGTTTATTTTTCAGGTGGAATTTAATTTTATATAAAAAAATAACATTTTCATAATTTTTCTTCTTAATTGTCATTTTTATTGATTTGTAAGCTGTGGAATTGGCATCTTGTAAAAGAGGCAGTTTTAAAAGCTATCAATGCCAATTGTACATTAATATCTTAAAAATGTATTTTCAAGATCAAATTCTGAGTATTCTTTATGAGTTCTGTTTATCGACTTGAATATCTGAAAGTGTTCTTTTATGAAATTATAATCCAACAGATTTAAACTTAGTATTTACAAATCGTGTTGACATTTTTTTTTTCTAACCATTAACTCCATAAGGTTAGTTTCGAGAAAGAATGCAAGCTGAGCTAGGGACGCTAAAAATTCTAGAGAAATGAATAGTGTTTAGCATTTTTAACATGAAGAAAACTACACTAAGCTACTTCAAATAAAAGCAAGATAAAACTGTAATATAGTCAGAAGGTCATTTAGCCTCTGCATACTACAGCCAATATTATTCAGTCTTTGCTTGGTAAGAAATATTCTTTGGACAGATTATATATTTAAAGCTCATTAAGGCCAATTTTATTAAACTACCCTTTTATTTGTTACTTTAGGTTAAATTTCTCACTTGTAAATTAAATGTTGATAAGTTGGTCCACATTTTGCTTTCCTAATTCAGCCCCATGTCACCTAATAATATTTAAAGAAAGGAAATTACTACATAATATAAATTACTTTTCAGCGCGATAATGTCCTAGATATTAAAAGTAAATAGCTTTTACTTTTAGACCTGAGAATTTAAAAGTCAAATACAGGGCAAATTGCAGAAAGCTGCAAAGGATCACTCACTACTGATGGTAAAATATGCATGAATAGGATCCTGCAAAATGTTATGTCCTTGTAAAATTATTCATCAACCAATGCCATTTAATTACTATTTGGTATTGTTGTATATAAAATGAGTTTTTAACATTATGGATGAGACAAAATTGTACTTCTAACATTTTGCCCAAATTATGGAATGATAAAAGTATAATACATAATTATTCTGGACATAAACCTAATTACAATTTTTAAAACAGAACAATAAATACTCAAACTTATTGTCTTCATAATCTGTATCTATGTACTATATACATATTGTACTAATTTTGACCAAAGACAGGGATTTCTGTGAAATAAAATAAATGCTAAACCCGAGAATATTCTATATTTTATATTCTTAGTTTCTTTTGGTCTTTAGTCTTTATAATATATGAAGGACGCCATTACATTTCATACAAACAAATAAGCATGTTTACAAAAGATGTATAAGCAACACAAATCAATTCAGTTTCCAGATTTTTCCATTGGTGTTTAAACTATAAATACTAATAAGCTATCAGCTACTAATCATCATCTCTTGCTTGTTAGTGTGTTTAATGGATTTACACAGGAAGGGTACTTAAATGTCAGGATGTGTGTGTCTGTGTGTGAGTGTGTGTGTGTGTGCGCTGGCATAAATGTTTCTGTCTGTTTCTGGAATGTTAATAAATAAAAGTTTAATTTATGAGAAATGTTAAAAAACTAGGAGTTATCTATTCAAATGTGTTCAATTTTCTTGCATATTTATATTCTAATGGGTTTATAAATATTATTTTATTTTCATAAAATTTTTATTTCTTTATAATATTTATAATATTTTAAGGATGTACACAAGACTTCTTTATAAGTTGTCCCAAATCAAATAAGCATCAATAGCTTTTTCAAGGGAACATAAAATGTAATATAAATCATCAAATAATCATATGTTCATATTCAAACAATTTTGCTTTATAGAACAATGATCTATTTAAAGAATAGGGTTAAGTGTGGTGGCTACTTAATTCTTTTCTATTCTGAAGCATACAATTATTTGCTTACTCTAACAAATTAAGAACAACGTACTTGGCTTCTAGAGCTATCCGAATTTACAGCTACTTTTGAAGAGAAAATATAACTGGAACTGAAAAATAAGGCAATGAATCCATTAAGCATAGCTAATCTAATCTTTTAATTAACATCTCAAAATATACTTTCAGACCTTTTAACTTTAGCTCATTGATCGAATAAATCCAATACTATAGTTTGAATATATTCACCTGACGCTAGACTATGATGCAAATTTCCGAATTGATAAACCAGAGATAAATTTTCATTTTCTCCTTGGAATTTCCAAATACAAAGAAAGGAATATTTTAGATTAATTTCTATAAGCTCATAAGTAGGAAGAACAATATTATGGTTAATCTAATGAAAGACTATGCTATTATTTTTAAATGAGAATATAAGAATCAATGATATTGATGCTACATGTAAAATACACTTTATTGGAAATTCAGCATACATGATGGCTCTAAAATAATTATTTAAAAAAGTAGTAGGACTACAAGTTAGTACAACCTCTATGGAAAACAATATGGAGGTTCCCCAAAGAACTAAAAGTTTACCTACCATTTGATCCAGCAACCCCAATACTGGATATTTACTGAAAGAAAAATAAGTCATTTTATCAAAAAGACACCTGAGCTCAAATATTTATTGTGGCACAATTCACAATTGAAAAGATGTAGAATCAACCAAAATGTCCATCAATTCATGAGTGGATCAACTAAATATGGTGTATGTACACCATGGAATATTACTCAGTCATGAAGAAGGACGACTTAATGCTTTTTGCAACAAAAATGGGTGGAACTGGAGACCAGTATCTAAAGAATGGAGAAACAAACACTACATGTACTTATTATTAAATTAGAACTAACTGATGAGCACACATGTACATAGAGGGAAGCAAATCTCATAAGCGGGAGGAAGAGGTAGGGATGGGTGAAAACCTACCTAACAGGTACAATGAACACTATCTGGGTGACAGGCACATTTTTAACCCTGACGCAAGCATTATAAAAGTGATCCATGTGATAAAAAACATTTGTATTTCCACAATATTTTGAAATTAAAACAAAGTAAACTACTGCATTGAATAAGACAGGTTCTCATAGTTTGATTAGGCTAACCGAATACATTTTCATCAAAATATTTACATTTTTCCTTCATCTACAGCTTGGAAGCCTATGAAAAAGGAAAGGGCACAACAACCGAGGTAAATAATACTAAGAAAATTTTTGCAGGTCATAGGCTGTAATCACACTAAAAACTTTTTCTTAAAAAGAAAATGTCATTATTTTGAAGTTCTATAAATTTGAACTACCTTTTGTTTTTCAGTTGAAGCATCTATTATAATAACACTTATTATTATGGACACCTCTGGTGTCTATTTCAATAGCTGAATTTTTGTCTTTCCAAAATACTATTTCTATCATAAATACGACACTAGTTATAGTTAATTTCTTTCCTTCTCCTACATCTTACCTGATGATTTAGGAGACAGAGAAATATATAAATATAAAACGAAATTTGTGGCAATGGATTCATTTGCATTTACATCTAGCCTTCTTATATTTAATATGTAAAAATGTCACTGCAAAAAAGATTTTAAAGTATAACGATCACTAAAAATAGATGTTTAATACATTAGTTTTTGTTCTTCAAAATGTTTATCCCTATTAAGTTCATAAACAATCCAAAATGATCACTTTTTATATAAATGAACGTATTTACATTTTAGAGCTTAATGCAATGACATTACTTCATTGTTTGAAACACAATTGTATCTTATTCAATTAAACAGCCTATATCTTTAATTTTATGGTGGGACTATATGGCTATATAATCAGCAACGTTGATTTTCTGCATTAGAAGATGGTAGGTAATGAACTCCTCAGGTGAACAATCTTTTCTATTTTCCAGTGCAGGCATTCTTCCCTAATTCTGAACAAGATATATAATATCGATCAATGTTATACTTTCACTTCATTTAGGGCTGTATCTCCCTATATCATTTACAGATGCGTATATGTGATATGTCTTTGTATATGTGTTTGTGAGTGTGTGTGTAAGCATGTACATGCATCTATATGTAAGCATATGTGTGTATATACAGATATCACACACATATAAGTTTACAAATATAATTGGCTATATTTTAAATGTATATTACTTATAATTTATATGTACAATTTCAACTACATTAAAACAAAAAATTGCTATACATTTAAAAATACTTTAAAATATTTATAATGATTTTTGATACCTGTTCAAATTTAAAACTCTTGTGTGTAATACTTTTCTATTGCAGCATAACAAATCAGTATAAAATCAGCACTTAAAAACAACACACCTTTATCTCACTGTTTCTGAAGGTAAGGAAACTAGGCATGGGTTACCTGGGTCCTTTATTCAAAGTCTCACCAGACCAATACTGAAGTGTTGGCTGGAGCTGCAATCTCATCTAAGGTTTGGGCTCCTCAAGCTCATTCAAGTTGTTGACAGAATTCATTTGTTTGTGGTTGTGGGAATAAGGCTTTCATTGTTTTCTAGTTTTTTTTTTTTTTTTTTTTTTTTTTGAGACAGAGCCTCACTTTGTTGCCCAGGCTAGAATGAGTGCCATGGCGTCAGCCTAGCTCACAGCAACCTCAAACTCCTGGGCTCAAGCAATCCTGCTGCCTCAGCCTCCTGAGTAGCTGGGACTACAGGCATGCGCCACCATGCCCGGCTAATTTTTTCTATATATATTAGTTGGCCAATTAATTTCTTTCTATTTATAGTAGAGACGGGGTCTTGCTCTTGCTCAGGCTGGTTTTGAACTCCTGACCTCGAGCAACCCTCCCACCTCCCGGAGTGCTAGGATTACAGGCGTGAGCCACCTTGCCCGGCCTTTCATTGTTTCTAAGTGTGCTGGGACTTGCTGTCAGGTTCTAGAGGCTACCCTCAGAGCCTAGTTACGTGGCTCTCGGAGAACATGGCAGTTTCCTTCCTCAAACCCAGCAGGAGAATCTCTCTCCTGTCTGGTATGATAGACAAGGATCTTTGTAATATAATCATGGTGGTGACTATATCATCATTTTTGCCATACAAGAGAACAGTGAAAACAGCTGCTACTTATATTCATAGGTTCCTTCATATTCAAAAAGAAGAAATTATACAGGGCATGTACACCAGAGGGAAGGAAACTCAGGGCCCACACTTGAAGCCTGCGCATTTATGTGGCTGGAGATGAAATGAGTTTTTAAATATGAGCTGAGGAAAATGTCAATTTACATTAATGAAATAATCTTTTTTAAAAAAAGATTAAAAATTTTAAAATCCTTATGTAGATACTATGTTGCACTATATTTCCCTATATTGTCATGTATTAGTCTACTAATAATGTGCATAAAAGAGAACGAGTGGTAGTGTAGTAGCTGAAGCTATCTGAAGTTACCCTATTCTGAACAGCCTGCTATGTGTAGATCAAGTGAATTAGAATAAATGAATAGGGATATTTTTCCTTGCTTTTTGTAAAAATGAAAATGCTTTCCAAATTTCTTGTGGCAGATCCTGACTGTGTCTTTTTCTAAGAATACTGCAATGCAGTAGATTTAAAATTCTTTTGTGGCATCAAATCCCAGCTGCTTGAAACCACCTGCCCTTATGGAAGAGAGCTTAGGTGAATGAAAGTATACCTGAAAAGGATGTTTTGTTATGAAAATGCCAATAATTTTAATGTGAAATGATTCAAAGCTATCAAACTCAATGGTATCATAAATACTGTTTTTAAAAAGACAATTGGACAGTGCTTATTAATATGTAGATACCATTAATTCATGGTTTTCTATGTGTAAAGCATCACACATTTCAGTTTTGTATTGCTTTTGTTTAATCAGATGGTGAGTATAGTTTCATTATGACTAAAATTGACTAAAAATATACTACTATCAAAATAAGTCCAGTTCATTAAGTATATGTATTGCAATTACTTATAGGATGTATAAAAAGCACCAGACATAGTAAACCAGAATTATTATTGTTGCTATTTAACATTTCTAGCTACGGAAAGCTTTTGTTCTTCTAGAACTAATATCACGACTCAGAAAGAAATAATCTGAGAACATTAAAACTATCTGAGGCATGAATGTCATGAAATAAAGGACAGATTCAACAGGTTAATAAAATGTAAAAGCTGCATGACAGTATATAGCTTTCAAATGTTAAATGAGTCTAATAATGCAAAAATTCACTTGGTCTTCTTGTCCATTTATTTGTGTGTCATGAACACAGGTGATGTGAGTGTGAAACACAGGATAATTTTGAGACAATATAATGTGTTTACGTGCATATGCTTGAAATTAAAGCAAGGTGGGACAGTACATATTTATAATTTCCCCTAAATTAGCAATAGTGTATTTTGAACTTCTTTGCATATTGTGATATATCATATCCCCAAAACAAAATATTGTTTCTGTTTATTATTCTAATCCTCAGACAGTGTTGTGTTTGTACATGATCAAAAAAGTATCTCAAAGAATGACAGTGCTTTGCATTAGCTGTACTCAAAGCCTCCTTGGGCATTATACCAAAGAAAAAGCAAATGACAGTTGGTGTCAAGACTAAACAGCTTAGGGCAAACTATTTTCTCAAAACCTATGTAATTTAATTGAAATGCAATATTTCATGAATATTAGCAAACTAGGCTTTATTAAAAATGGCAAAGAAAAGTGAATGCGTGACTGTTTAGAGTAACAAGCAATACAAATTTATTCATTCAATACATCACTGAATTATTTAAAACTCAGCCTAAGCACAAGGTCATGGAATAATTTTGGCAAGTAGGCATTTTGCGTGATACATTTCCATAATTCCCCTGAATCTGTAAAGTTAATCACAACTTTGGCATAGAGATCTTTTTCATGTACTCAGAGAGCTGGATAAAGACTTTGATTCAATATTAGAACCAAATCAAACTATTAACAGTTGACATCGACAAAATATGTATATATACATATTTTGAAGAGAAATAATGTTAATTGGTAAGTTTAAGACTTATAAACAAAATAAAAGAAGATTGAATCCTTATTACTCAATTTTTTATTTTATTCCCAAATAAAACCAATGTCTAGAAGAAATTCTCCAACATTCACAAACTGTCATACAAAAGGCTTTAAACAAAGCCTATTAGTTTTGTAACTGAAATAATACTTACATTTTGTTGTTTCTGTTACACTATTTTTAATTTATAGCATTTCCTTCTTATTCTTTCTTACAGTTTCCATCCCCCTGCTTACATTTCCTGTCTGTTCTTGCATGGTGTCCACTTTTTCCATTAAAGCCCTTAGAATATTAATCTTAGATATTTCAACTCTAGGTCTGATAATTAAAATATGTCTATCATGTCTCAGTCTTGGTTCTGATGCTTGGTCTGTCTCTCCTAAATGTGTCTTATTGTCTTTTTGTATGCATTGTAAACTTTTGTTGAAAGCTGGATATGATGTATTGGGTTAAGGAATAGTGGTCCATAAGCATTTAATGAGGTTTTATGTTTATTGGATAGGGCTTAAGCTGTGTTCACTGCGGTACCTGTAGGTGCCTTAGGCTAAATTTTCCTCTTGTGTCCCTGTTTTGGTCTCCCTTGTTGTAATTGAGTTTCTCTAGAAATTTCTTTTTAAATAAGCTCTGAAATTTGATAATATTTCAGTTGCATTCCCCTGTCATTATCCAGGTGCCCTACTGATGTGGCGATGAAGTGTGTGGGGAGGAGAAGAATTCTATAGTCCTATGAGAAAGGTTCAGTGTCTTAGCGAATCTCTGTCCCTGGGCTGTGAACTAGAGAAGTGCTTCTTAGCCCTACTCCTTTGCCATATTCTTAGTTGAGACAGGAAGACTAGAAGGAGATGGGGTTGGATGTTGCCTAACCCTGGTCTGTTAGAGTTTGTTAAAATCCCCATTAGCTAGACTCTGATAAAATAGTTTCTTTTGAAGGCAAATCATGTTAATAAGAAAATGCTCTAGGATTACTTCAGTATGATTATTTTCCGCCTCCATATGCCAGAAGCAAGAGGGAATTTCCCCCTGATTTTCACTGTAAGAATTTAGTTCCTTGAAGTAAGCTCACAAAAGCAAGAGGGGAATCTCTAAGACCAGCTCCCTCTAGCCCCAGAGTTTTTAACTCTCAAACTTGTCCATAATGAGACACTAGCAGTTCATTAATTACAGATTAGATATTCCTACCCTTTACTGGCTTCCACAGAAGTTTCTGGTTGTGATATTCTGCTCAGGTAAATTGTTATTCTCTTTATCTGCCTGTCTCTCCAATTTTGGGGACAGTGCTATTTCCTGTGACTTCCGTTCTCTAATAGGTCTAAGAGTTGATTTTCAGCTTGTTCAGTTTTTTCTTGTTTTGTGGATGGGAACAATGACGTCTAATTTCCTTACATGCTGGACTAGAAGCCTCCAAACTAGAATTGTCACCCCATCCCCACCTACTTAGGTGAGATAACAATACTAGAAAGGATAGGAGTTGGATAACTGTCTTTCTACCAATCCATATAAGTCTTGGTAAAGTACTTTCCCTAGGAGTGCTGGCATTTGTTAATGTATAACTTTCTGGGAGTATTTCAAAATGGTTGCATTTCTCATCCCTTGCCCAAAATGTGAGAGACGTATTCTCTGATCTTCAACATGAGAATCCTATGGAGCTCTTGGAGGTAAAATCTATGAAAATGTGTATGTGTGTCAAGAATACTCCCAGGATTAGAACTCAGAGCTTCTACTCTCAAACTTGTGCACACTCAGCCTCCAGCAATTCATTAAATTATCGCTTAAGTGTTCCTACCAGTTTGTGACTCCCAATTGATTCAGGCAAGATGACCTCAGCTGTGATTCTCAGTATTCACATGTCTATACAAATATTTTTGCCCAGTGACCTCATACCTCTTACAGGTCAAAGAAAAACGATAGACTTCAGTTTGTCTAGTTTATATTTTGCTGTAAGAATGGGAGTGATGACTTCTCTTTGTATGTTGGAGCTGAAACTGTTAGGTAGATAGCAAGGGACCTCTGGCCCCTCCTGGGGACAAAGGCGGGTGAACTGTGCAATTGCCACATCTGGGGGAGGAGGGAACACCCTACCAATCTACCAATCAGAATTTCGAGGCCAACTGCAAAAGAATGCAGAGAATTCCCTAGCCGGCAGGCCAAGCAGCGCAGATACAGTAGAATCTAGAAGGTGACGTAGGACTACCTAAGGCTAATTATCATGTTATTAGCTTAAATCCACAATGCAGTTCACCCCCAAAATGCGCTTTCAGAGAGGCTCATGGGAAATCCGCATGCGTAGTAAGACTCAGGTCATATAAATTCCAAGTGTACATCAAAGTAATTCAATGGTGAAGTTTGAACCACGAGGATGGCCCAGCTTACACACTACAAAACAAGACCCCACACCATAACCAAGGCCCTTTTGTTATAAAAGAGGTTCTGTTCGTAGTCTGTGGCGAACATATCTTGCTCTTACTCTGTGAACCTATCTTGTCCTTCCTCAATAAATGTTTCTGCTTGCCTTGCTTTTGGTGTGTCTGGTCATTCTTTGGCCAAGAGTTCACCAAGTACTGAGAACAGACTGCAACCCAACAAAACTACATGGCAATGATATCATTTTTAATTTTAATTTTTAACTTATGAATTTTTTATATTTTCTCATAGTTTATGTATTATTTATACTTAAGTCTCTGAGCACTTCCTATTCATGTCCTTAACAGCTTTTTTCACTTTTTCATATTTTATTATTGATTTTAAGTCCTTTTTTACACCAAATAAATTAGCTGTAATGGACTGTAGAAATTGTTTAAAATTTAGCTTTTAATTTTTATGTATATTGCTATGTGGAATATATGAAAGATAAATATGAAACCAAATTTTAGAAAACAAATAATTTATTAGTGGTGATAAATCTAAGGAAAAAATAAAGCAATAAGCAAAATAAAGCATGTTGTGACAGACGGTTATCATTTTAGATAGGATGGCTTCACTGAGTTACATTTAAAGAAATACTTGAAGGAGTTAGCCAAGAGAAAATGCAGTTCTTTGATGCTCTAGGGGGTACAGAAAATCCCAAAACCCTGAAAGAGAAAAGTGCCTGATTTGTTCAAAAAGAGCAGGGTGCATGGCCCCAATTGGGAATAATTTTTCTCTCCAAATTTCTACTTGATTACTCATTATTCAAGATTAGAAAAATTCCTTTGGAAACATTATCACTTTTCTATTCAGTAATTATTTATTTTCTCTTCTATATCAAATATCACTTAGTATTCCCCCTAAAAGAAATAAAAAGAAGAAAATTACAGAAAAAATCCTTACAATAATGCACAGAGGCATGATTAAAACATACTTCAAAGGGAAAATGAGATCCTATTTCAGAATAATAGAATATATTTGGGTTTTTGTCAAAGACAGGAAGGGTAGTGGGGGATGGACTCAGAAAGATATTTTTGTAGGGGCTTTATATATCACTTTGTTTTTATTTATTTCAGGCTGCATATAGAAATATCCTTTCCTATATACTTTTAGAGACGAGAAAGAAGTTCAAGTTTGTCTCATCTCCATACTCTTCATCTGTTAGTTCTGAAACTGTGGGCACACAGTAAATGTCAAATGAACTAAAGTATTTGATTCATTTGTGTTATATTTTAATTTCCTAATATAGTCCTCAAATCTTAATATTGTAATACAAAAATATCCTGTGTAGTAGTCATATTTTGCAAATAATTTTTCATCAAGTCATGAATTCATTGCCCCAGAGGTAAGTTCTTGTGTCTTTTCCTTTCCATCTTTCCTTCCTTCCTCTCTCCCTCCCTTACTTCTTTCCTTCCTTCCTTTTTTTCTTCCACTTTCTTTTTACTTTGTTATTTTTTGAAGAGAAGTTATGTACCTGGCATGTATTGCTAAAGAATTAGATTTCTCTATCAGCAGATTTGTAAAAGAATTCTATATAAATACTGAAGCTAGGCTATTTTTATCTTTTAAATTGTATAACCTAAATAAATAAAACATTTGTTCCTACTGGGAAAAATAATCTTTAGGATTAATTTCAGCATTGATAGATAAACATCCAAAGGAATTACATTTCTCAATAGTTTCTCTATTATACTTTAAAACCCAGGAATATAGAAAGTAGATTTTGCTTATGGACTGATAACTTTTACTGTGGAAAATAGTCTGAAATATGATGAAAGTCATAAAAGAAATAAATTTATACTGTGAAATAAACTGAAAAAATAAGCAAGTGGTTTTGTGACTAATACTGCAAACAGATTGACTTTTATTTGGTGTTTATACTGGTCCTTTGAACCTGGCCCATTATGATTAAGCCTGAATCCTCGCTAAATGCACCTATAAGATTCAGTTTTCCAGTCATCTGTAGATTTAACTCTATTGTGGATCATTGAATAAATTTAATGGATTGACTGTTTACATGGACCATTACATTCTAAAGAGATGGTTTCATTTAATAATAAAAGAAATCCCTACAACTAGGGTCAGATGGGACATTTCTAAATATTATTCCTATAAATATATCATAATGTATTGTTATGAATACATTGTGACAACAAAAATATATTATTTTTCAACATTAGCAGGAAAAAATTGGAAGTGTTACAAAATAAACTCCCTAAATTATAATTCAAGAAACATTCATTTTACAATATAGCTGTACTATAAAAAACTGACTCTCTGAAAAGATTTGCTTATGATTTAGAGACTTTTTATTTGAGTCTCTATTATAAGATTATAATGTATAAAAAGTGCTCAGAATAGTTATTTTTAAAAGTTTATTATTGCTTATTTTATAAGTTGAAATTACCACTACTATGTACATGTATATTTTTGCATCTGTGTAACAGATGTGTCCATACACATCCATATGTGTGTATATATATATATATGTGTGTGTGTGTGTGTGTGTGTGTATACACATACATACATATTAAAGAGATTTTTATAAGACTTGTGCATTATGCATTCTGGATAGCTGGTCTTGAAATTATTTATTGTAGGCTAAATGTCATATATCACATAATAATATCAATGTGTTACTGAAGTTGTTCTTTCTAATATGTAGCTGTCTGCATGCATTTTGAAGAAACATACTTAGCCGGCCATAATGGTAAAAACAACAACAACAAAAAGGGAATTTAAATTACTTTAGGAAGAAATATGGGTACTTCTCAGTAAAGATATTGAAAACTTTGCATAACGGTATTTACTCGGCTAAAATCTAAGAGAAGATGAGAACCCACAGAGGTCATCAGAGTTCCAGAGCCATGTTTGCTTTGGGATAATTTACAGAACCTGGTTTAGTCTGTGGTTTGCTTTTCAGGCTGCTGGGAATAAAAGGCAAAGCCCAAAACCAAAGGAAAAGTGAAGAAGGACGACAACCCCTTATAGCAGAGATCCCGCAGGTTTATCCCCTCTGGAAGTAAACACGTCCAGCCTCTCAACCTTAGCTGACTGCAATGAAAGTGGTATCACACAGTCAAGGAATTAAAATAATTATTCATGCGAAGTTATCATCCTAAACATGCCCTCATGTGGATTTGCAGCACAAATTCATATTATCTATGCTGTGCAAAGAAACAAAACAAAATTAAAAAAAAATCAAGCCATGAATTTAGTTAAAAAGGTCATGGACTAATAGTTTCCTAGTTGCCTGAAAGATGCAAACCCCTATTCATTTAGGAGGAATAATTCATTATCCAAGGCTTGAAATAATTTTCATAGATACTTTTCTGGTAAAAATTTGGAACACACAGAGAAAGTCTTTGTACATGTGTGAATATTTGAGTTTTCTACGTGTGTGGAGGGGAATGGAGTGACAGAAAGGGATGCCTTTTCATCACCACAGCATGGATCATGTTACACAGTAAAAAGACAGTAAATAATATCTAAAACAGAAAAATCAGGAAATAGTAAAATAACACGCATATGCAACAAACTGAATGAGTTGAATTCAATGTAGTGCAAAACAGAAAAAGTAACTTCATACATTTTTTCTCTCTTTCTACATATTCTATTATTATTATTTCTTCTTCTCTACTTTAGAAAGAACTCTTAGGCACACCTTGTAATTTTTGTGTAGAGTGACATCACTTTCAGTCACAAGAAAAACCTCTACTCAGTTAACAAAATGTCCAATCTAGTATCATTAAAGTAAACTACTGTTCATTGTGTCTCATCTCTCTTTCACACTGTCTCGAACCTGTGGATCTGTAGTGGGAGTGAAGGGTCCAATAATTGGCTTTTAATCGCATGATTGTACCTCCTTAATTTCTCTGAATTCTGTCTACTTCTCAGAAACTCTACCTTGCTGCTCTACCCCAGACTATTGTCTTCTCTGGCTTGAAAATGTTAACCATTTTTTTTTTTTTTAACCTCAAGTTTTATGCCCTGGCAACCCATTCTCTATGATACAGGCTGGGAAAATTATTATCGAAAGACTTATATTTCTTTTGGGAAACAGGAGAGCATTGTATGAACAAAGGGGAAAGTGAAAATGTCAGGGAAAGTGAGAAAAAGAACAAAGAATGTTTAAAAGGAGGAAAGTTTATTAAGGTTGCAAAAATAAGGAATGTGTCAAGATGATGTGAAATTCCCCCATCCCCAACCAAAACTCATCCAGAACTTATTTATATAGAAACAAAGTTAGATTTTTTTAGTTTGCTGCCACAAGATGAATCATACTCCAGGGATCAACCGGGAACATTTTAATTAGGGAAAGTTGGCAGGGGCTTTATGATATTGAAGACATATTTAAAAAGAGGGGAACATTTCTGAATGTTCATCAGAACATTTGAAGTGATATTAATTTGATGATTGGGTATATCAATAATCTTTATCCAGGAGGCAGGAATGTTAAAGCATGGTGAGGTTTGTCTCTGGAAAAGAAGCAATGATCACTCATAAACAGACTGATATGCATGTGAAAGGGGAGATAGTTTTTTCTTGCTGTGATTTATACATGGTTGCCCACAGGGCCAATTTCTATTTCCTTGGAAGGAAAAAGAGAAAGAATTGACTGTAACTATTGGTAGCCTACTTGGTCTTGGAGATCAAAAACTTGCAGAGTTATGGTTCTGCTTGCTTCTATCACAGAGGCAAGCATTCCAAAATATTCGAATAATCTGAAATGGGTGTTTTGGCAAGCAAGGACACTGAATGGATCAAAAGAGTTTAAAGTGCCGACAAGATTTAGGTAGAGGGATTTACTATGAATATTTGCCAAGCATGAAAAAAAACAAAGTTTGAAAAACTTATCAATGTTTGCTTAGGGCTGGCGGAAAGAGAGATTAGGGAATGATGGCTAAATAGTATGGGATTTCTTTTTGAGTGATGAAAGTGTTCTAAAATGGACTTTGGTGATGGTTGCACATATTGATGAATAAAAAACATTAAATTTACATACTTTATATGTGAATTATATAGTAAGCAAATTATACCTTAATAAAACTGTTAAATTTCTTTTTAAGACGAATAACCATATCAACTCAAAGAACTTTAAAATAAAATGAAAAATAATAGCATCATGTGACCCTGACTGGATCCCTGACCAGACAAAAAAAGCATTAGTGAGGAAATTGGTAAAATTTGATAGAATACAGATAAAATAAAATAGATAGAATACAGATAAAAGTTTATTAGATACATAGATAGAATATAAATGAAAGTTGTAAGAATTTTCTTATTTTATAAATGTTGTATAAATTTGAATGTTTCAAAATAAACAGTTAAAAGCTGAAGAGAATAGGATACGTAGCACAGTGTTATGAATGTCAAATTCACAGATGCTTTTACATAAGAGTGAAGAAGTTATGGTTTGGAAATAGCATCATCACAGCAGGGATCCAGGAGGTTGATACATGACCTCCTTACCCCTGATTTTGTCAGATGTGGAAAATGAGGAACTTTGATTTGACAGAGCTTAAGGTAAAGTGCTATATTCAGGAAAAAGGTAAACTAAAATGATTTATTAGTGGTATTATTAACATTATTTTTATCTTTATTAATGGAATAGAGACTAGTTTCTCAAGCAAAAATATAAGATAAGCTTGCATATAAATAATTTGACTTTTCCCAGTGAATGTTAAAATTAAAGATGCATTATGTAGTTATTGTTCCTGTGTGAAACTAAGTGGCTCCTGTTGGGCCTGGGCATAGATCTTTGGCTTCCTTAGAGAAATATACCAACCAATTGAACCAAACGCCCGGATCCTGTAAGCCTACACTCCACACACTGAGTGATTAACAATGTGGAACTGGGGAAGGGAAGTTGATAAATTAGTGCTTAGGTCCCAGTTTGGAAAACATAACTAAATGAAAAGTAAAATAAATAATACACTCAAATTTCAACTGAAATACTTAATATTAATTTTAATTTCATTTTTGTCCAGGTTTTATTAATTCATTTTCATAATGACTGTGACATATTTCATGAAGATAACATAAAATATATTTTAAGCATGATTTTTTCTTCTTCTCTTCATGCTGTATTGATTTTGTTTTGAGATAACATGCAAATCTGATATTATTTAAAATGCATTTAAATATAAATTTTGAAGTGCTACAGCATCCTTATTTCTTTGAACGTAGGAAACACAGTAATTAATGAAAATATGTAATTGTTTAAACTAATGTTTAAATGCACTTATGTGAGGTTAGATAGAATTCTTGACCATAGCTGATGACCTTTTAAAATTCAATAATTAGTCCCTCATATAAATTATATTATTAATTTTGAAGTAACTCTTTGAAAAATGCTTTGTCTATTAGTAATGCACCCAAATTATTTTCACAGTAGTCTGTGCTTTGCACTGTGGCTTCTCCTGAGAATTTAATAATTATATCCCAGTAATTGTTAACACATTATCAGCTGGTTGTTTTGACAAAATTATTAGGTGACTATTGGTTTGGATTTCAAGCACTTTGCTGTATACTCATGGACATACTAAAGCAT
The DNA here is from genome assembly GCA_008750895.1 of Mirza zaza. Classification (NCBI taxonomy): domain Eukaryota; kingdom Metazoa; phylum Chordata; class Mammalia; order Primates; family Cheirogaleidae; genus Mirza; species Mirza zaza. The sequence continues at coordinate 24,319 of VSMD01015330.1, read as the reverse complement.
GTATTCTGGCTGAAAATATATCCATCAGCATCCCAACTAAAGAAAGATGACATATTTCAAGTAAAGTAATTTGAAGAGATTTTATTTATATAGAAATTCATTATAAAGGTATGAATTAGGTATCATGGAAACTCAAGTGTTAGTATAGATTCCTGCACTAGCAGTAATATATATTACGACTTACAGATATACATATATATAAAGGTAAGATGAGGTTATGGGAACAAGAGAAAAATAACTTTGAGGATTAGTCATCTTCAGTCAAGGAACACAGCCAACAGTGATGACCTTACTTGAGAGGGAGCCTGAGGATAATTTCTCTGACCTATCTCTCTTTTACCCTTCAGATTTCCTAGTGAGGTTAATCATTGGTATATCCCAACTAGAAGCCAGAGGGCCTGGGAGTCCTGCTGACATAGCCCACATGTGTCAGTGTCCTGAGTCAAGAGCAGGGCTGGCAGGGGTGGAGAGTGGATGCAGAGCAGCAAACATGAGAGAGCTATATTTAGAAGAGCCTGAATTGGTTGTAACACACGTTGACTAACAACTCAGGCAAAGCAATTTTTTTTTCTTTGGAGCTGAGTTTAAAATCAATTCAGGAAAAAATATGCAAATAAGGAATGAGGTTACAGAAAAAGTTCAGCTACCTGTTTTTATTTAGATCTTAATCATAACTAAAGAGTCAATGAACTCCCAAAGAGAAAATGTATCACTGACAAACTCAGATTGCAACATATCTGGGTTAGGGTATGGGGAGGGGGTACTGAGGGAAATCTTCCACATTATGATTCTTATATTTTCCTAAGTACATATACGTATATTTACACTATAAAAAGAGTGTATGTGTAAGTGCACATAGTATATATAATACACAATGTGAATTTGTGCTGCTTAGCACATAATACTCAGCAACGAGACTTCTAAACAATGCCTTACAGAGAATCATAATAATAAATCCTTCCGGGCCATTATTGGAAACATTCCAGTTAGTGACAGTTGTGTTTGTCATCCTGAGGCTGTAGCTATAGATGTTAGCAGTTTTATTTAAGACAGTCAGTCTTACCTGTGGCTAAATTTTCACAAATATATAATATAAAGCTCAAGAAAATACTCTCATTACATATTTGCCATGCTTCATACTATATTAGTTATAGATGCTTTAGTTTAAATTACCAAGAAAGAAAAAGATTGTAAAGCATTATACTTTTAATATCACTTTTATGAGAACCAAGTTTTTGAAACAATAGGCATTTTTTCATAAGATGATAAATCTTTAAGTATCTAATGGTTAATATTAAAAATCTATTCTGATTACATAATGACCAAGTACTGACTCTAAGGAATAGTAATAATTATGAAAAATTTAGGAAATATTAAAACCAAAATGGCACTAAAACACTGATAAAAGTAAGCAAATGATCTTACTGTTTTTGAAGAAGGAGAAAATATTGATAAACTTTAGATATTATGAAATTTGTTTTTAGATGATAAAGCTTAGTTATGTTGTAGCTTTAATATTGTAACTCTCCATCGATATCTTGCTACTAGGTGTGTTTTATTTGATAAAGAAGAATTTGTTACTTGTAACAGTAACTGATAAGGCAAAAGAAAGTATAATTGTAAGTTTCAAAAATAAATCACTGCATCACATTTTAAATATAAATATTACTTTGATTTATGTTTATTAATATTGCAGCTAAAGTAATTTTTATAATATCCAAAAATCATAAATCTCAAAGCTTTTCATATACCCCATTTTCAACAAATGTTTGCTAAACATTGTTCTCAATTTATAAATTAATAAACTAAAACTAGCCCATTAATTATCCTAAAAAACATCAGCAAAGATAATTGCATTTTCTAATCATAGTTTTTAAACATTAAAAGCATATTTCAAATTATTATTTTTAAATCATTGTATTAATTTTATTAAACCATTCATTGATTACTATTAGTTTGCATCAATAATTTGAGAGTAAAATCAAATTATCAGTTTCCCATGCACTCTTAAAAAGTGTATTTATGATCAGATTTTTTGAAAAAAAATTTGAAAAGCAATTATGGAAATAAAATCATCCCACAATCTAAAAACGTGAAAAAATTCAGGCTGAGACACAGTAAAGAGAATAGTTGAATGCATTATGGGAAGGCTGGCTGTAAAAACTGATAATGTGCATTCTGCCATTCATAATTTCCATAACATGTGAAGTGAGAAAGACAGGTTATTCTATTTTATAGATTATGAATTTAAAATACTCTAAGGCTTAGTGGGGAATGGTGCTATGGGAAAACTAAGCACATTTTGAATATTCACAGGATATACTTATTGCCATATATACTTTATATTACCTAAAATAAAAATAAATTATATGTAATAGCCATTACATATATTATTCTGATATTGGCCCTAGTTTTGGTTCACAATATTTATTTATAGCATTTGCTTATCCAGAGGAACAGCACTACAATTAATTAATATTTAGTTATTTAGTTCATATAAAAATTGGACACACCCAAAACCAAATGCTCATATATCTGTTTTTAAATTGATTATGCTGTAGAGAGAATTATAGATCAATGATCTCATGAAATCCAAGTATGCTCTTCATTAACCATGTTTTTATCAAACCACAGGGGAAATAAAGGGCAAATGTGAGAGATTTCCAGAAATGAGTATGAAGATGAGTAGAGGCTAAAATGCAAAATTTGTAGTAACTTTCAGATAAATATTGAGAAAAAACATATTCAGTACTTTGGGAAATCTTTCTCTGTTTATATTTTAAATTATCCACTTAAAGATATATATTTCATATTATTTAATATAAATGTATAGAAATTCCCAGAGAAATGATAAACAATAATGATTGTCTACATTAGAAATTTATATTTAAGAATATTTTAATTATTTTATACTTTAAATAACCAAGATGAGAAATAAATTCATGCTAAGCATAATTTAAATAATTTTCAAATTCTTACAGATTGAAGACTATCATAGCATATGAAGAGTCTAATGACACAGATATAAAGTTTTTAAAGATAATAATGGAAATAAACATTCATGCCTCAAAGAAGAGATTATAAATACAAGTGCAGACAACTAAAAATGGAGTCTGAATGTAAGAATCTGAGCCTTAGGAGTTGTTCCATATTTGGAGAGTGAGAAAACATTGCATATGTATCATGAGTTTTAAAAATCAGTGAAATCACCTACCTGAAACAAATCTAAATAGACTTTATTAATTGGCTTTGGTTGGTTAGTTTGTTGTAATTTCATGAGCTGGTAAATCTTCTTTAGAAATTGGTGATTTGCCTAACTTTTTAGCTTTTTATTGTCTTACTCACTGTAATTTGAGGAGGAGTTTCTCTTATGACACACTTATTTACATAAGCTATGATTGCTAATTATGTTTATTATGATTACTGTTATTATTTAATTTTTATGTCACCTGATTTCTTTTTGTTATCATTTCATAACTCTTACAATATATTGTTTTGGGGAATTTTTACAAAATAGTATATCTTCTCTGGGTCCTTTACAAATTTAGTGTTGTTTTTTTTTTTTTAAATCATTGCGGTACTATAAGAAAGAATGTAGCAAAAATGAAGATTGTAAAATATTCTTAACATATAAAAGTGAATTAGTTTCAACTCATGTTCTCAAGATCACCTGTGGGCAGTAGTAGGTGACTTCTGTATACATAGTAGCCATCAGACCAGGGGGGGCCACATTGAATCCTTTCCTTCCAAGTCCTTCAGAAGTATAGATTTCACATCTCATTACTTGTAAAGTAACGGCTTTTTTTTTGCTGCTTCTATCTTTTTGTATTTTGCCTTAACCTAGCTCATAGCAAACAACTTTTAAAGAACTTCCAAAGAATTTTATACCTATTTTAGAGGCAAAAAAAAAAAAAAAAGAAAAAGAAAAGTCTATGAGACAGTAGATTAACTTTAATAAAAATAAACAGATTAACACAGCAGAAAGAGAAAGCAGCATATTATTTAAGAGAATCTGAAGAAAAGTAAGAAGTATGGTCTAAGACATATAAGAAATTGAGGCTGGGTGCGGTGGCTCATGCCTGTAACCCTAGCACTCTGGAAGGCCGAGGCGGGTGGATAGCTCTAGATCAGGAGTTCGAAACCAGCCTGAGCAAGAGTGAGACCCCATCTCTAGTATAAATAGAAAGAAATTAATTGGCCCACTAATATTTATAGAAAAAATTAGCTGGGCATGGTGGCACATACCTGTAGTCCCAGCTACTCGGGAGGCTGAGGCAGTAGGATTGCTTGAGCCCAGGAGTTTGAGGTTCCTGTGAGCTAGGCTGACGCCATGGCACTCACTCTAGCCTGGGCAACAAAGTGAGACTCTGTCTAAAAAAAAAAAAAAAGAAGAGAACAAAAGAAAAGAAAAGAAAAGAAAAGAAAAGAAAAGAAAAGAAAAGAAAAGAAAAGAAAAGAAAAGAAAAGAAAAGAAAAGAAAAGAAATTGATAGCATTTATTAACAAGTAAAAGCCTGCATCACTTTTTCTCACTGCTTTAAAGATGATGTAAACAGATCATAGATATCCTCATGAATATCAAAAGTATGGGGATCCTTCTTCATATTACCAGGACTGCAGAAATATGCTCAAAGTCCTATAGATTCGAGGTCTAAATGGGACTTTCTCAGGAAACTTATCAGTTTTATAGTATTTTTAATACTAATACCTATTTATAGTTAGAAAGAAATTTTATGACTTTTTATGAGACTATAGAAACAATGAATACAATGAATTTATTTTTTGACATGTATAGTTGTACAGATTTGTAGAGTGCATAGTGATGTTTCAATAAAGGTAATGTATCATGATCAGATCAAAATAATTAGTATATCAGTCATCTCAAACATTTATCATTTCTTTGTGTTGGGAACATTTGGTCTCCTCTTTGTAATTGTATATTATCGTTAACAATAGTCATCCTACAGTGGTATAGAACACTAGAATTTATTCCTTTTATTTATCTGTAATTTTGTATCCCTTAACAAATCTCTCTCTATCTCCCTACCCTTTCCAGACTCTAGTATCTTCTATTCCTCTTTTCACTTCTATGGGATTAACATTTTTTAGTTTCCACATATGAGTGAAGACATGCAGTGTTTAACTTCCTGTGCCTGGCTTATTTCACTTAACATGATGTCCTTCAATTCCATCCATGTTGCCATGAATGATAGGGTTTCATTCTTTTTTATGGCCAAATAGTAGCCTGTTGTGTATATATACATTTTTTAATCCATTTATCTGTTTGTGAACACAAATTTAATTTAATACTATTCTGTCAAGCTTTTTATATTTTGCATAAAGCATTAAAATATTAACTCTATACTGAGATAAATATATATAAATTAATCCCAGTAGCAACAGTGGAACAAGTACAGAATGATATAGCAGAAGGGCCATTAACCAAAATAATTAGAAAATTAAAAAATAGTTGATCAATCTAAGAGAACAAAAAAAGGAGGTAAATAGAAAATGTATACTAAATAAATAAATGAATAAATACAGATAAAATATGATAAACAGAAGTCCAATTGCATTGTAATTACATCAGATATAAATGGAGTTAATGATTCATTTAAAAGGTATAGATTGACAGCTCAAAGTTTTAAAAAATAAACTACATACAATTCTTCCTTTCAATGTGGTGCTCTTTAAATATAAAGATGAATGACTTGCAAGTAAAACGATATCAAATAGATTTCATGCAAACATTAAACATAAGCTAATATGTCTATATTAATATCAGATGAAATAAACTCTAAGACAAGCCATGTTACAATAAATAAAAGGAAGATTTAATTTTACAAGTCCAAAAAAAATAAAACCTCTTGAAAATTACTTTCAATTGAGCATAATCAAAACTTATCACTTGCAAGTTGGGAGTGTTTATTATTGTCCCATACCAAAAATTGCTTCTTGACATAGGATTTTTACAGATTCATTATTTTAATGTATCTAATGTTCAGACTGCCATTACATAAACTATACCTTTGAGCTTGAGCTCCATGTAGTTTTTAACTCCCATTTATTTGTAGGTCAATGTCATAATGGATAAGAGGCATTATTAATGCTACATGACGGAGAGTAAAGAATTTTTGTTCTGTTCTGCACAAGCTCTTGTGGAACAATGGGAAATCAGAGACAGAACAAGAGGTCATCTACAGCCAAACCTGGTCAGGAAGATTATAGAATTTTTCATCTTTCTTTTGTTCCCTCAATTCTATTCTCATCATTCAATTAGATATATTATTGTGAATAGTTTCAACAGAAAATAAATGGCCTTATCAGAAATTATTTTTTTCTGAATTCTTGTGACTTGGATTTCCAGGTAAATATTAGTATCTGAGCTAAGATATATCAGAAGGCGTCTGCAATACTAAGGCATTAATCAAATAAATTTTAATGGGAAAACATTGACATCCTACGCTGGAGGCAGCCTCTTCCCTAGTGAGGATGTGTTAGACGAAGTGCACCCTCCTGTCATTGCTGAAGCTAAACTGATGAAAAGAGCAAAGACAGTTCCTTTACTTAGCTTAAACCATGTCAGAAACACTCTATTCATGTTACTAGTAATCCTAAAATATATGTGTTCTTACTTTTAAAAGAAACAATTGCTTTTCACAAACTATATAAATATAAAAATATGGCATCCTATTAATAAATGTAGACAATGTACTCATCTTCTGCATATTAGTAATATGAACCCATTAGTTAGAAGGACTCCACCACACACACAAAATAATAATGTATTCACCCAGATGAAAAGGAAAACGGAGTAACAGATAATGAGTGTTGGCTGTTCAAATACAAGCTTAAATGTTTGCCAGGAGATGGGGCTATCATGTCAACAAGATTTACAATTACTGTCACATTTCCAAACCGAAAATATGAAAACATTTAGGGATTAAATTTTATTGTTTTACCTGAAGAAATGTGACTATATATGTCTGTCAATATTAGCATTTGTTTACTAATACATAGATTAGTTTATTTCCATTGCAATTTTTGAAAATAATAATCTCAAATTTATATACATAAAGTCTGATTTTTAAAATAATATTTCAAGCCATTTAATATCCATTAGCTACTAAAAATTGATAATAATATTTGTTTTGAATCCGTTTTGAAAATCATATTCCCAATTGATTGTGAGTGAATTTGCAATTTTATATTGAAGAAAATTAACCATAGCCTTGACAGTATGTCACATACATAATTGAAACTGTAATAATTCTTTGAGCAGAATTGATAGATCATTTTAATAGATTGACCACTTCATTCCAAAAATTGCCTCTTACTCAGATTTAATGATTTCATATTAATTAATAACTACATTATTTAACTGAGTTTTCTTTAGTGACTGAGTTTCATTATCGTAAAAAATATTAAGTATTTTTGTGGGGACCTCATGCATGAAGCATATGACTCAAGGCCTGCCATCTGCTGAGACCAGGGTAGGAAAGATCACAGTACACTTGGTCATGGACTTGCCAGGAGAGAAAAACAGGTGACCCAGACCAGATATCTCCAAGAGCAGGAGAGTGAAACAGCCTTCACTTGCCATAGCATAGAGTTGTTTCAATCTGAGTATTAGCATTGCCCATGCTCCATTTTTTTTTTCCACGTAAAGAAGCTTGAGTGGTATTTTCTGGAATAACTATACTCAAGTATTTAGCATAATACATTCTCGAATGTGGTATGAAGCATACAAATTCAGTGTCCCTGTCTGAAAGAGAATGCAGACAAGAAACCAAGTCCTGTCTCATGATTATTAGCTTTGTGCTTTGGGGATAAAACATATCTCTTTCAACTTCAGTACCTTCAGTACTCTACAGAAGTGTTGAGAGAATTAATGAATAGGAAGTGATTGCCAGAAGACACTCAGAAAAAGACAGCAGAGAGTTGTTATTATCATATTTTACCTTATAAGATAGTATGGGGATTAGATGTATCTGATGGGAAAAAAACAATAAAACACAAATATGAACTTTAACAAGTTAAATGTTACACCACTTATTCTCAACCCTATCACACCTGCTCCCACATGTATTGTCATGAACTTATTATTGTGCAATGATAACCAGAGAAACTGCAATCTAAATTCACAGATAGCTACAAAATTAATATAATACCCTAACTGTATTATAAGAAAAACATAAAAGTGAATTTAAGATAAAGATAATATGTACTACAATAATCAAATTCCTGAGTATACTTTTGCTAGAAGACACAAGCTGTTGAATCATATTAAATAGACCACTGTAGCTTATATAAGTAGTTCAGTATCAAGAGTGGCCTTGCCATTGGCGGTGTAAGTTTTTGGAAATATTGAATAATTCTTTGTCATGTCTCCCTCCAAGAAAGAGATTATTTTCCCTATTTATACAGTTGTCACATTATTGGAAAATTATGTGCATATAAAATGCAATTCCAAAAAATATTTTGTTCACATAAAAAAATTTAGTTCTAGGTTGATGTAATTATTAATGTAAATAATATTTTCTTATATAAATATATATATATATATATATATATATATCAGATCATCACAATGCTGATCATACTTTTAGTTGCCTAGGTCAAAAATATTCAAGACAATTGAGTCCTGGTTTTTTTTAATCTATTTGCTTTTTTGTTATTTTTAAAAATTTGGTTTGTTAATTTCTTCTCATGCTCCACATTCACTACTTTAAAAATGTATCTGGAGAGTTATGAGTTATCAACACATCCACTGCTAGCGTTATGAGGCACCTCTTTTCTTGTCCCTAGTTTCCACATAACACAAAGAATGCCTGATACATACCCTTTGCTTTTTCTTTTGGCTGCCATTCCTCCTTCCTCCTTTTATTTGTCTCTTCACAATTCAATACCTGGAGAGGTTGATTTAAAATGTAAGTCAGTCCTGCAATGATTGTGCTTTTACTCAAAGTAAAAGCACAAACCCTTAGAATGGCCCAAAAGACTTACAGGTTCTTCATTACTCCCCTGACCTCCTCAGCAACATCTTTCTCTCCCTCTCTCCCAAACCCCTTGTCCCTCTCTCTCCCTCTCCTTCTTTCTCCCTCCTCATTTTTCTCTCTCTCCCCCTTCTCCCCCACTCTCTCCCTCTGTTTCTCTGCTTCCAGACATTATGACCTCCTTGCTCTTCTGCTAATGTTTCAGGCATGGTTCTAGCTTCACACTGGCTATTTTTATTCCTTCTGTTTGGAATGTCCCACACCAGATATGAAGTACCTACTCTTTTCATTTTCTCCCAATGTTTATTGAAAATTTATTTTCTCAAGGATGCCCCAACTAAGCTATTTGAAATATCAGCCATAGCTTTTCTCAGAATTCGCAAACTCCCTCATTTTATTCTTCTTTAAAAAATAAATCTTCAGGATTTACCAAATTCTAGGCTTGTATAGTCAATCCTCATTATTTTCAGATTCCATGTTTGTTAATTTATCTACTGACTAAAATTTATTTGTAACCCCAAAATCATTCTTGGGCCTAAGCAGAGAGGCAAAACATTTGAGTCACCTGACTTGCGTGTTCTCAATAGAGCAAGGCAATGCTCTCTGCCTTTTCCTTCAGTTCTCCTACTGTAAACATGTGTCCTTTTCATGTTATTTTCAGTGCTAAATTTTTTCACACTTTTGGTTTTCTGTTGGCAAATTAACTATTTAAAACAATCCTGTAGCATGGTGTTGAAGTGTTGTCTAGTGTACTTAGGGGCTAGAGGTTGTGATTTGCCTTACAGAACAAAACATGTGTGTTTGATAACATTAGTTCAGGCTTGAGCTACAGTGCTGTTGGTCATGAATTTGGTGTTAATCAACCGGCAATACACATTAAAGGAGGTATCATTAAACAGAAAAATACATAAAACAGGTTATGTATTGGTTAGTTTTCAGAAATGTGACAATAGGATCACATTAACCTAACTCTGTATTTATTTTAGAAACAATGTTCATAATTCAATGTTTATGGTGACTTTATATAAAACATAACTATTTGAAATATTGAGAATTGATGGTTTCTGATGTTTACTAGTAAGGATGTAAGTTCCATGGCAGATAAAATTTAATCCTTTTGATAGCAAATCACAGAAAGCATTTAGAATTATTTTATTTTCACAAAGCTAAAAAATACCCCAAAATATTTATACACATACATTCATAGACACACACCAAAAGAATACCATCAAAAGTTATGTTAATTATAGTTATCATAAGCAGGTTAAAAAATAAAACAAGTGCTCAAAGTAATTTGGGTGGTAGAATGTGTGTGATGGAATTCACAAATTCTGATTTAGTGAACATATATTATAATATATAGAAAGACCAGACTCATATCCCTATCTATTTATCTTTGTCAGCCTGTCGCCCTGTGCTTTTTATGTGCTAAGTATATATGTTCATTGAAAAAAGGGTATAAATTTGTTTCTCCTCAACTTTACTAGGACAGTAATAAAGGTCACTTAATTTTATGAAAAAAAAATCTTCATTATTTTGCTATGCTTTTATAAATTTGCAACATTTCAAAGGAAAAATTGACAATATGAAATTATTGCCTCTTCTTTCAAAACAAGCCTTAACATATCTAATCAAAATGCTTCTTTTTACTTAGTATTAACAAATAGTGTTCTGAAGTAATCCAATAAGTCTTCTAGAACAGTAGACATGCTACAAAGAAAATATCTCCATAATATCTTCTCGAGCACTGAAAAATTAATCAAAGAAATTATAGGCTTTTGCAATGACAAGTACATTAATCTCTAAGCAGCTATATTGATATTTCAAATAATATATTTTCTAAATATTTGTCCTGACCTTATAAAATTAATCTTTAAAAAAGTCTTGTTTGTTGTTGTTTAAGCAAAGGGGAAATCAGCTGTTTTAATGGATTGCCTGGACTGACAAACAGTATGCAGAGAAATGCTTCAGAAACTTTGCCATAGGAACCCCAGATGTATATCATCAAAGACCATATCCCTGGTCAAAAGTATAATGCAAAACAAAAAGTCTAGTTGATTGTCAGCTAGATACGATTTTCTTCTAAAAGTACAATATTCTAGAATATTAAGCAGGACATAGTAAGTGACTAAGAGCTTAATGAATTTGGTTTATGATATGATGTCCATTAATCAAATATAAACTTCCACATCAGTCTTATAACACAATGGGACCTAAATTTAAACAATACTTTTCCACTTTCTCTCCTATTTTTTTCTGCTATAGAAGCTTTGTTATTATTTGCCTACTAGATGACAAATGCTCTCAAACATGGGCAAATATTTTATATTAATTTGTTTTGATGAGCTAAAAAATTAAGTCGGAATGTTTTGATTAATTTTCCAGAGTTCTTCTATTCCATAATAAAAGGAAATGATATTTTTTACACCCATAAATGAAGGTTAGACATAATTGTATTTAACAGTGCAGTTATAGTGCAACAATTTTTCCATGTTTTGTTGCTAATATCTGAGAGGAGTTTTATGTGACCGAAGGGTGGTGCCATTGGCTACTAAGAGGAGGCCTCAGCCAGTCAGATCCATTCATTCCCCTTAGAGGGATGAAGGGGTGTGGTTAACAGGAAGTCCACGGGTCCAAACAAGGCTACTCCTCACAGATCAGTCACAGATCATGGGGGGCTTGATCGTTACTTGCTAAAGATCACATTTTTAAGAAAAAAAGACAGTATAAGCTTTCAGTTTGATTCTTTTGTTTGATAGTGGATGTTGCATAGGGATCATTGCCTCATGCTCAGAAATTTTTTTCAAATACTACAAATCATTAGGAGAAGGTTATCATACAAACATTTGTCTGCCACCTTGGACCCCAGTCTGAACCAAGCGAAGCTTTCCTCCTAGGCATTTTTCTCAAGAATTTATACAATAGATTCCTTTTCGCTTGTCCTGGCAGTCTCCCTTTCCTCCCAAAGCCTGAATCTGGAGGTGACTCCAGATAGGTGAAATACATAAAATAGCCACAGTGGAACTGCTAGCTTCAGTGTCAAATCCAGAAAAATAAATTTCTTAGAATTGTAATTTCTGTATGATTTCTAAAACCATGTAGAGGGAACTGATATTATTGAAGATATCATCTTCCTTATGAATGGACATGGAAATATTCCAGTATTTTTGATAATGTGCCTGAGCATTCCCACCTGTACCAGCAGAATATTGGCCCTGACCTGTGACATATTCCCATTATTAAAACTTTTTATTGGCTATTTCATGTTGGGATTTAACACATGCCTCTTGATATATATTAGTTAATATACAGGCTTTTTCAGTTTTAACATATGAGTATTGTACTGTATATATTTAACATATTTAACATATGAGGATTGTAAGATGTCACAATGCTTGTATTCATGCTCTAAAACCTATATGATGATGGTATATTATTTCTTTAAAAATTTTAATATATGATTTATTAATTTTACACAGATTGAAATGTATAATCATGTATCCTTCCTCCTTCCTTTCTGCCTTCCTCTATTCTCAACCTGTAGGAATTTGGGATCAGAATTAAAAATAAATTAGGCTTTTGTTAATTAATTGAGAATATTTATACTTTTTTGCTCTGTTCTGGGAATATGCGTGCATTGAATGCTTCTGTTCTTTGAAATTTCAAACACATATTGGAAAAAGATATCAATCATTTATCTATCTGCTTTTCAAAGTAAATTGCTTATACTTCAATTTATCCATATCTATCATTTTATGAATATTTTATACTTGTTTAGTGTATCCATCAAAAGTGTGGGCCATAAGTAGTTGTATGAGTTGGTAAGGCTATCGTTTTGTGTGTGGTCTGATGCCACACCTAGGAGTCCACGGGACAGCAAGTTGAGAATAGAAGAAGAATGTAAAATGGGTATAGCACAAACAAGCTGGAACCCACAAACACGTTTGTTTGTTTTTTTCCTTGAAGACAAATTAAAATCTGTATCAGTTCTTTTTGCCTTTTAATTTATGGTGTGTGTGCCCTACAGAAACCAGGGCTCTTCATCACAGGGTTATGTGTGTTCGAGCCTGGCCCAGGAGTCAAAGAAGCTGAAGGAGGATGTAGGGTAAGGTAGAACAATTGCTGGGCTGGCCACAAAGACCAATAAGATGAGACAGCAGGTAAATGACAAGATATGTGAACTACGAAATGAGTACAGGTCCATTTTCAGCCTCAAAATCTCCCCAAAGAATATTCTTGTGGCCCACAGTAGCTGAAAACATACAGCTCAGTTCCACAATTGGTAGGAAGGAAACCGGCAGATCACACACTGCGACACTAACAGAAATGAAGAACAGAACTGAGAAATATAAATGATGTGGACCTGGAAATGCTGGAGAGTTTCAACAAAAAGAGAGCCCATAATTTGATTTACTACAAAACAAATTATATTACTATAAAAATAATTTTTGTTTCATTTTGTACAAAACAACAACCCAGAAAAAAAAAAAAATCTTAAAGTTTTGTTTACACCTTCTCCCAAACCTCTTCTCTTACGTACTTTTTTCTACTTCTCTATTCGTTCCTCTCCACTGCAATTACACAAGCCTCTTGGCTGTTCCTGTGGCCACTCTCTCACTGGGCGATTCATGTTGCTGTTCCTTCTGATGGGAATATTCTTATAATAGATATCTCCAAGTTCATTCCTCACTTCCTTGGGGGACTTTCAGCAAGACCCTACCTTATACTCTAGCTAAAAATGACACGTGTCTATGTCATCCCTTCCTAACATCTGTTCATAATATATTTTTCTTCTTATTAACACTGATATCCATCTAACCTACAGTATATTTATCTTGTCTAGTGTTATCTCCATCCACTAAATAGTATATGATGCAGTGATAATAATGTTTTTTGCCTTTTTTTATTCATTCCTCTACTCCAAACTCTATGAGAGAGCTCAGGACATAGCATGTGAGTAATGATATTTGGTTGAATGGATATATTGCCTGACTGTATTCAAAATAGAATTTATAAATACCGAGACTATCTCAACAAATTACTTTAGTAGATAGTCATTTTTCTACGAAAACAGGAATTGTGAGGGCATTTTTAAAAATAGGAATTGTGAATGCATTGCTCTAGTCATTTTGCTTTATTGGTAAGCAAATGTAACTAAAACAAATTGTGAACAGATTTGTTCATATACTGGGAGCTGTAAGTTTATGTGTGCATGTGCATATGTGTATGTGTTGTGAAATTTAATGTCCTAAAGAACTAATTATAATTAAAGTCCATATGATTGGGCGAGAAATTTTATTTTAATTTTATGTTTTTAGATGGTGGCTTTTGTGCACACCTGTGTATTTGTAATTTCTTACTTATGATTTTCTTGTTTAATTAATATTTGTATTCTTACTATTCCTAATATAGATTTTTTTTGATGCCACAATTTATATCTACTTTAAAATGAATTTTTTTGTATGCAGCATTGCAGAACTTTTAAATCAATGCCATATCATTTACTCTTTATTTTTCATCATATAACATACAGAATTTAACTATTTCATATTCAGCATAACATATTGAAAAACAAATAAAACTTTTGTAACCTTGTATTTTTGAATTTTCTATCTAATGACTTACTATAAAATATACGTATTTTAACTTAAACACCTTGCTAAAAATATGTGTGTGTGTTTGTGTATGTATGGATGCATGTAACATGCAGGATGGACTGGCATATGTACTGGGTCCTTATGTTATTGTACCACATTTAAATTGCATTATTGCCTTTTTAGATAATTGTCCTAATCTTATTCTTTAGATGCAATCCTGAATATAATAGGGAAAAATATTTTTAAAGAGATAATATACCTGTGTCCATCTACCTATTAGGAATGTGAAACAATTTGATTAATTTAATATATCTGTTTACTTTGGCCTTTCCAAAATTGGATAGTATTAATTAAACCATGTTAGTAGGTATGAACAAATTTACTTTCACCCAGGATAGTTTTTGGTGAGGGATAGAAAAATTCCTGTTTGATTCAGATACATAATATTAATAAGAGTGGTAAAAACTAGAGCAGTTATATGATCTCATTCTTTTGCCTGTACAGTATTCCATTAAAATTTTATTGTTTTAAACAATATCTTTACTTCCATCCTCAAGCTATCTTTTCTCATTTTATCATGAAGGAAAAAAAAATACCTAGCTAACAACACTGGGAAAAAAGTTATTAACTGAGAATGTAATAGGGCATCTTTCTGTATTTTCTACAGAGACATGTACAATGAAAACAAAATCAATTGTGAGCTATTAAAGCATTGTTCTACAACACTATAATTTCTGCAGATTTGTTGTTTATTTGTTTTCAGTGGCAAATTCAGTAATGTGTTCTCTGAGAAACAAGAGTGCCAGGGCTATAATTAGACTTGAATAAAGTTAAGTTCTTGGAATGAGAGTTGTCCAAGGAAAAATGGATAGAAATCAATTTCAAAAAAAAAAAAAAGGAAGAAAATATATTTTTAAAAAGAAATTACAGCAATGGAGTTTTATTCTTTCAAGACAATGTAAGCTACTACTAAGGAAAATGAAAGCAATATCAAACATAAACAATATAATATATAGAATCAAATGGAATCTGAAAGAGAAATTGATTCAGGACTGTTATTTTTTACTTGGAGAAGATTAAAAGTTTGTGTGGGGAAGGTAAAAGAAAGAGCCACACCTTCCCAATAATATAGATGCAAATCACCTTTGTTTCCCCAAATATTTGTTCCCAAAGGTATACAGTTATTATTCAGATATGTATCCATGAACCCTGCAAATGTTTGTTGAGTGCTAACTGTGAAATAGGCACTAGGCTATGTGCTTAGCATAATATGAAGAATGAAACATGCCTCCTGGTTCTGCACAGAGTAGTGAAGCAAAGAAGAGAGAAAATCCATGTGAACAAACCAGGTGGAAGCACTTTATGTTGATAAATAATGGCACAAAAGGCATTGGGAGGCAGAAAGGGCATAGGGAGAAGAGAGATTAATTTAGTTTACCTTAGGATTAGGTTTCATAGATGATGTGAAAAATTGATCTGAGTCTTACAAGATAATACAGTGAGCAAGAAGTAGAGGGTTTAGATTGCAATGTGAATGATGCAACATGTATTTCGGACAAAAAGAGAATGGGAAGTTTTTTTAAAAAGTTTGTCAATTATTGAATTGCAAAGGTATATATATATATATATATACAGTTATACATATGTAACTTTTTAGCAAAATAAATAATGACACTGATGCAGTTATATATATATTTATATAGTTGTATATTCTGATAGCTATAACAAAGGGTATGAAAAACAAAGAACTCAGAGATAAAAGGGAGAGACGTCAAAAGTTAAGAATTTAGGATTTCAAACAGGGTCTAATAATTTTTGGTAGAGGTCCAGATATTGAAGCCTTGTGGGCCACTTGGTCTCCTCACAGCTACTTACCTCTGCCATTACAGAGCTAAAGCAGCTATATACAATTACAAATGAATGGATGTGGCTGGTTTTAATAAAACTTTACAAAAACAAGTGGAAGCTAGATTTGGCCCACCAGCTGTAGCTTGCCAATCCCTGATTTAAAAGCCAGGAGTTGTCAGTTACTATCAGAAGCTAAGGGAGAAGCATGGGACAGATTCTCCTCGGAGCTCTCTGTAAGGGGCTAATTTCACCGATACCTGATTTTGCACTTCTAGTTTCCAGAACTGTGAGAGAACAAATTTCAACTATTATCTTTCTTATCTACCAAATCCAATATCAATAGCTTATTTTCCTATACTGAGCCACATATGTTCACATGTAAGTATTTTTCTCTCAGAATTTTTCTTGTATATATTTCTAATTTACTATAATCATGTACCTGAAAGTTTGGCTATTTAAACATTTAAATTTAATTCTAGATGGGAAAAAGGTAATTCTAAGTCCTTAGCTGTTTTTTGTTCGTGTGAACAGTAACTAGTTGAATAGTTTATATTTAACCAAAGTCAACTTAATTTTTTACATTTGCTAACTTAACTTTGTGGCATTATATATTTAAGAAAGCTGTTCAGTTCTAGGATTAATATTGCACAAGATTTTTAAAGTTTTAAAACAAATGTATAAAATAAATTAAGCCCTAATAAGTTATTTGCCCAGGATCATATAGATAGACAGTAAGAAAAGAACTATTGGTAATTAGTCTTTTAGTATCCCAACTACTGGTTATCTCTTTCTTAGACACCAAGATATTTCATGTATCAATACATATATGTGAAAATTTGCACAGTATGTTTAGCACTGTTCTGATAGTTTAATAGTTATTGGATTATTAATTATTCCCAAATTTGGTTTTGGTGTGCTGTGAGTTTTCTGAATTCAAAATTTCACTTTCTTTGTCAAAGTCCCATACCTATTTCGTCTCTGAAAATCTCAAGTCAAGAAAGTTCCAGTACAACATTCTATGAAGGATAAAAGATTTTTTTGTTTGGTGCTATGTGATATTGACCTTAGCCTTAGAGAAAGAGGGCATGCAATCTCTTCTCAGCCTCCTCTGTTCCGTGCTGTATTTACCTGGCTTAGTAATTATGTACTCTGAATGGACACTTGGCCAAAATCCTTGGCAATTCAATGCTTTTTTTTTTCTCCTTGCCTTTGACATTCTAATCTACCCTTCAAGTTTCATTTGTTCATAAGTCAAAGAATAATTTATTTCCAGATCATTGGACCATTAAGGATTGAAAGAGTTAAAACAAAAAGGACAAAGAGAATAAATGGTAATATTCTCAAAAGATCCTCCAAAGAGCATTTAGACAATTGCTAAATTAAATAGTCAATGAATGTTAACAAATCAAGTTTTATTGAATTATATTTTACATTTTGTTATATCTTTGTTTAGTTGATTTTCTTATGGATTTAAGAGGTATATAGATATTGTATCAAATCCAAGACACTAAAGCACACACTGTGATATGAAGTAGGCTGATGGATGATAATTTTGTCTTACCAAATTATTTCATACTACATTCTTACTTATCTCAACAGACACACATCTCACCATCTCCCCACACACACATGTGCGTGATGTGTTCCATAAAAGCCTTAAGTGCCAGAGCATGTAAAACAAATGAAAAACTCTCTTTTTTGAAATCTGGGGACATTTTAAAATCTATTAAACTCTCTTCAACCTTGAAGATGCTGTCCATTCCAGATTCGTCAAGATTGGAAAAAGAAGGTGATGAGCCTTTATAAAATCAGTTCACTGAGCACGGAGCAATGGCTTCAGGGAAGGTGAGTTTGGCCTGAAAGACAATAACAAAACCATGACCAATTTGTTTTCTGGTTCACGGTTCTTTTTACTATTACAATTGTGTGATACAAGTCATTTTAAAATGTGAGATATTGTTAAAATTAGCATTAATATTAAGGACTTTTCTATCTGTCCTCAAGATGCAAAGAAAAAATTAGATGAGTGTTTATTAGATGCCTATGTCCTTTGTATTATAAAATGGCAGTTACAATCTACGTACATGATGTGATGCAAAATCACTCATGTGTATAGTGTGACTGACAACATCTGATGTGTGAGATTCAGTCATCGCCTGCCATCCTGAGTATGTGCTTAATTTATCTAGTGGTTAGCCATTATTTTCAGACCCTGAAGCTCTACCTGAGACTATATCTCTGCCAACAGAGTAATGTCACTTGAATGCAAAATGGATATGACATCTCTGGTTATTACATGGATATTTTATCTGACTCTTGCTGCTACCAAATTTTCAATGTCACTGCTTACTGATTTGGGTTTATGAGAAAATCATCATATAGTGTTTATGTTTGGCTTTAGATGTAAAATATCTTTGAACTTGTTATTTTTATACATTTTTGTATTAAATTAAATTAAATTTTATCACGTACCATTTTATGCTTCCAAAATCATTTCACATATCTTCAAAATAAGCTCATGAGATAGATGATATTGTGTTAAACCTGAGACTACTGGGAAGTCTGGTGAGTCTTTAAGGACACAGGTCATTATAGAAAGAGATATCTTGAGGTAAGACAGATGGAAATAAAGAAATGAACAGCTATCACCTATCCAAAGTTTGCATGGCATTATTAATATTAAATGTGTATGGAAAACTTAGGCTTGAGCTGGGTCCAAAGTTTCTAAACAAATGGATTTGTTCTAGTGAGTAAGGCATAGCCACAACACTCCTTAAATATACAGGTATATAATGGGACATGTTTATTTCAATTGGATCAGAATTATGATAAAAAAATTAAGGGATACAAAGTGCATTTTTATCCCCTAAAAATAGACGGGCTTAATGGGTTTTGAGGGTTAAGATGAAAGCCAAAAGAGGGGATAAGAAAGAAAGTCACAAATAAGCATGTAAATTAGGCAAGAGATAAAGAGATTAGGTGGAAGGTTATAGTTTGCTGACCCAATAGGTACTCAGGACTCAACAAAGATCCACCTAAACATTAAACTCAGTAAAGAAAAATAATTCTGAACACATAAATCTGTGACTTTGAGGTTATTCATAACATCATGTACCCACCACCACCACTTTTTCAGGGCTTGGATAAGCTAAATTAAAATATTTTCTGCTGATTTCTAGGAAGAGGCAGAGGCTGCCCTCAAACTGATGGAGTTTGCTTCATTTGTTTGACATAACAAAAGAAATCCTGGTAGAATCCTACCTTTAGAATTTTGATATCTTAAAGAGTATACCATCTTTATGGTATACCATTTTTATGGGATACTCCCTCTTTGCTCCATTCCAATGCGATATGATATCTCTGGTTGTTTGACCTCCCTTGCATTTTGTAATTCTAATTAATAGTATTGTTTTACCAGACATATGGTACTCTTAAAATAACTATAAAAGAAATGGCCATTTTTTGTTGTTGCAGTTATTTCTATTTTTTATTGATATATAATATTTATACATATTTAGGGGTACATGTGACATTTTGGTACATGTATACAATGAGTAATGATCAAATCAGGACAATTGGGATATTTATCATCTCAAACATTTATTTTTTCTCTGTGTTGAGAGCATTACAAATCTATCCATTTTGAGATATACAATAAGTTATTTTTAACTATAATTTTCCTACTGTACTGTCAAATATTAGAACATATTTCTTATATCTAATTGCATATTTGTACCCATTCGCCAACTCCTCTTCATTCCCCACTTTCCCCTTCCCATCCCAACTTCTGGTAACTAATATTTTATGCCCATCTACATTAAATCCACTTTTTTTAGGTTCCACATATGAGTGACAAAATGTGACTTTTGTCTTTCTCCAATTGACTTATTTCACTTAAAATAATTACCCCCAGTTCCATCCATGTTGTGCAAATAACAGGATTGTATTCTTTTTATGGCTGAATGAAGTATTTAAAAGGTATCTGCACACCCATGCTTATTGCTACACTGTTCACAATAGCCAAGATATAGAATCAATCTAAGTGCCCATCAATGAATAAGTGAATAAAGAAACAACTTTATTTGCTCATCCTTCAGAAGCAATTCTTCATCCATTCTAGTTTTAGTTTGAGATTGCAGCAGTTCAGTCACATCTTTTAGGTTCCATTTCTAATTTTAATTCTCTTGCTCTTTCTACCACATCTGTAATTACTTCCTCCACTGAAGTTTTGAACCTCTCAAAGTCATTCATGAAGGTTGAATTCAACTTATTCCAAACCTTTATTTTGACTTCCTCCTATGAATCACAAATGTTCTGAATGGCATCTAAAATGGTGATTTGTTTATAGAGGGTTTTCAATGCATTTTGAGAAATGGCCATTTTTGATAGCTGCAAGTATCAAAAAGAGACTAAATTGAGGAATAATTGTAATTATTTTATTTGATACAAACACAAGTTTGTGCATTTTAGTTTTATTTATTAATTTTTAATTGAAAAATAATTGTGAGTACAGATGGGTTAGAGGGAGATGTTGGACAAAAGTTATAAATTTTCAGTTAGACTGGAGGAATACATTTTAGTGATATATAGCTCTGCATGGGGACCAAAGCATAAGTTTTTAACTAAATTCTGTTAGAGCAATGGATTCTGTAGCAATTCATGAAAGGCAGCCTCTGTTCTATGAGGCAGGCTGGGAGTGGTGAATGGGCTACTATAGCCCCCTAAATATTGAGGATATGCATAACAATTATTATTATTATATGTGTATAATTATTATATATGTATAATAAATAAAGTGTTTTCTGTAGTCAAAATGTTTTAAAACTACCATTTTAAATCGAGAATACATGAAATGATATTTGGATATCTTAATGTACTCTTTTCTTTTTTTTAATTTCGGCATATTATGGGAGTACAGATTTTAAGGTTTCAATAAATGCCCTTTCCCACCCTCCCCCCACAAGTCTGAGTTTCCAGCATGACCATCCCCCAGATGGTGCACATCTCACTCATTATGTATGTATATACCCACCCCCTCCCCCATCCCCCATCCCCCCTGCCCAATACTCTATTACTGTAGTACCTATGTGTCCACTTAGGTGCTGCTCAGTTAATACCAGTTTGCTCGTGAATATATGTGGTGCTTGTTTTTCCATTCTTGGGATACTTCACTTAGTAGTATGGGTTTCAGCTCTAACCAGGAAAATATAAGATGTGCTATATCACTGTTGTTTCTTAGAGCTGAATAGTACTCCATGGTATACATATACCACATTTTATTAATCCATTCTTGGATTGATGGGCACTTGGGCTGTTTCCACAGCCTTGCGATTATGAGTTGTGCTGCTATAAACATTCGAGTGCAGGTGTCTTTTTTGTAGAGTGTCATTGGATCTTTTGGGTAGATGCCCAGTAATGGGATTGCTGGGTCAAATGGTAGATTCACTCGTATCGCTTTAAGGTATCTCCATATTGCTTTCCACAGAGGTTGAACTAGTTTGCAGTCTCACCAGCATTGTAGGAGTGTTCCAATCTCTCTGCATCCACGCCAGCATTTGTTATTTGGAGACTTTTTTATAAAGGCCATTCTCACTGGAGTTAAGTGATATCTCATTGTAGTTTTGACTTGCATTTCCCTGATGATTAGAGATGGTGAGCATTTTTTCATATGTTTGTTGGCCATTCTTCTGTCTTGTTTAGAAAAGTTTCTGTTCAAGTACTTTGCCCACTTTTTAATAGGGTTATTTGATTTTTTCTTGCTGATTTTCGTGAGCTCTAAGTATATTCTAGTTATCAGCCCTTTATCGGATGCCTGGGATGCAAAAATTTTCTCCCATTCTGTAGGTTGTCTGTTTACTTTCATGACTATTTATTTGGCTGTGCAGAAGCTTTTTAGTTTCATCATGTCCCATTTATTTATTTTTGTTGCTGCTTTGATTGCCTTTGAGGACTTCTTCATAAACTCTTTAACTAGGCTGATGTCTAGGAGAGTGTTTCCAACATTTTCCTCTGGAATTCTAATAGTTTCATACCTTAGGTTTAAGTCTGTTATCCAGCGTGAGTTGATTTTTGTGAGAGATGAAAGGAGTGGGTCCTGCTTTAGCCTTCTACAAGTGGCTATCCAGTTTTCCCAGCACCATTTATTGAAAAGGGATTCTTTTCCCCAGCATATGTTTTTGTCTGCTTTGTCAAAGGTTAGATGGCTATATGAGGATGGTTTTATATCAGGATTCCCAGATCTGTTCCACTGGTCAATATTCCTATTTTTGTGCCAATACCAGATTGTTTTAATTACTACAGCTTTGTAGTATAGTTTGATATCTGGCATAGTAATACCTCCCATTTTGTTTTTTTGCCTAGAATTGCTCTTGATATTCGGGGTCTTCATTGGTTTCATACAAAGCGTAAAATTATTTTTTCTATATCTGTGAAGAATGCTGATGGGATTTTAATAGGTATTGTATTGAATCTGTAGATCAGTTTGGGTAGTATAGACATTTTAATGATGTTGAGTCTGCCGATCCATGAGCATGCAATGGATTTCCATCTGTTTACATCCTCTGCTATTTCTTTCTCAGTGTTTCATAGTTCTCCCTGTAGAGGTCTTTTACCTCCTTGGTTAAGTATACTCCTAGGTACTTTAATTTCTTTGTTGCTACCGTGAAGGGAATTGAGTCTTTAATTTGGTTCTCAATTTGATTGTTGTTGGTGTATATGAATAACAATGATTTCTGTGTATTGATTTTGTATCCTGAGACTTTACTAAATTCATTTATCAGTTCCAGGAGTTTCTTGGTTGAAACTTTGGGATTTTCTAAATATAATATCATATCATCAGCAAACAATGACAGTTTGATCTCTTCTGCCCCTATTTGGATACCTTTAATTCCACTTTCCTGTCTGATTGCTGTAGCCAGGACTTCCAGCACTATGTGGAATAGAAGTGGAGATAATGGGCAGCCTTGTCTGGTTCCAGTTCTAAGTGGGAATGCTTTCAATTTTTCCCCATTCAGTATGATGTTGGCTATGGGTCTGTCATATATGGCTTGTATCATTTTTAGGTATGTCCCTTCTATGCCTATTTTATTAAGTGTTCGTATCATGAAAGGGTGTGGAATTTTGTCAAAAGCTTTTTCTGCATCTGTTGAAAGAATCATGTGGTCTTTGTTTTTACTTCTGTTTATGTGGTGAATTGCATTTATAGATTTACATATGTCGAACCATCCCTGCATCCCTGGGATGAAGCCCACTTGGTCGTGATGGATTATTTTTTTGATAAGCATCTGGATTCGGTTAGCTAAGATTTTGTTGAAAATTTTTGCATCTATATTCATTAGGGATATTGGTCTGTAGTTTTCTTTTTTTGTTGCATCCTTTCCTGGTTTTGGTATCAGAGTAATATTCGCTTCATAGAAGGTGTTAGGGAGGTTTCCGTTCTTCTCGATGTTGTGGAATAGTTTCTGCAAGATAGGTACTAGTTCTTCTTTGTAAACGTGGTAAAATTTGGGTGTGAAGCCATCTGGACCGGGACTTTTCATTTTAGGGAGATTTTTAATTGCTGTTTCTATTTTAGCTGTTGAGATTGGTCTGTTCAGGGAATCTATTTCTTCCTGGTTGAGCCTAGGGAGGCTGTGTATTTCTAGAAATTTGTCCATTTCCTCCACATTTTCCAGTTTGTGTGCATAAAGATTTTTGTAGTACTCATAAATTATATCTTGTATCTCTTTGGGATCAGTTGTGATATCTCCTTTTTTGTTCCTGATGGAGCTTATTAGAGATTTCTCTTTTCTGCTTTTCGTTAGCTTAGCCAGTGGTGTGTCAATTTTGTTAATTTTTTCAAAGAACCAACTTTTTGTTTCATTAATCTCCTGAATAGCTT